>ONZH01008460.1:0-113817 GCA_900303285.1 Rhinella marina
AGTTATAAACTGAAACCCTGATGCTACAGAACAGAGCCTTAGTCTACTACACTGGTCCAAGTATTTCAATAATGCTTAGTCGTCATATCAGAAAGCATCACCTTCATTCAGAGGCGTAGCTAGAGGTTCAGCACAGGGGGGGCGAAACATACTTGAGTGGGCCCCCCACTTGGCTTCCCAAACGCACGTTTCCAACTTCACAGGCACATACTACTAGTTGTGGTTATAATATTGTATTAGAAAGATGACTATATAAACTGCTAGATAATCTATGCTGTTAAGTACAGTACAATAGACTTTCTACCTACCCTACTGTAAATACACTACCATATAATGCAGTAAAATATAGGAGTAATAGGATTAAAAAACAACGGGACTCCTATGTTAAAGGAAACCTGTCCCCAGTTTTTACATCACTAAACTAACAGTCCCCTGCCCCCATCAGACCTCAGATCATCAGAATGTGCCCCCATCAGACCTCACATCAGCGTATTGTGCCCCCATCAGACCTCAGATCAGCGTATTGTGCCCCCATCAGATCTCAGATCAGCGTATTGTGCCCCCCATCAGACCTCGGATCAGCCTACTGTGCCCCCATCAGACCTCACATCAGCCTACTGTGCCCCCATCAGACCTCAGATCAGCGTATTGTGCCCCATCAGACCTCAGATCAGCATATTGTGCACCCATCAGACCTCAGATCAGCAGAATGTGCCCCCATCAGACCTCACATCAGCCTACTGTGCCCCATCAGACCTCAGATCAGCGTATTGTGCCCCCCACCAGACCTCAGATCAGCGTATTGTGCCCCCATCAGACCTCAGATCAGCGTATTGTGCCCCCATCAGATCTCAGATCAGCGTATTGTGCCCCCATCAGACCTCGGATCAGCCTACTGTGCCCCCATCAGACCTCACATCAGCCTACTGTGCCCCCATCAGACCTCAGATCAGCGTATTGTGCCCCATCAGACCTCAGATCAGCATATTGTGCACCCATCAGACCTCAGATCAGCAGAATGTGCCCCCATCAGACCTCACATCAGCCTACTGTGCCCCCATCAGACCTCAGATCAGCGTATTGTTGCCCCCCACCAGACCTCAGATCAGCGTATTGTGCCCCCATCAGACCTCAGATCAGCGTATTGTGCCCCCATCAGATCTCAGATCAGCGTATTGTGCCCCCATCAGACCTCGATCAGCCTACTGTGCCCCCATCAGACCTCACATCAGCCTACTGTGCCCCATCAGACCTCAGATCAGCGTATTGTGCCCCATCAGACCTCAGATCAGCATATTGTGCACCCATCAGACCTCAGATCAGCAGAATGTGCCCCCATCAGACCTCACATCAGCCTACTGTGCCCCCATCAGACCTCAGATCAGCGTATTGTGCCCCCCACCAGACCTCAGATCAGCGTATTGTGCCCCCATCAGACCTCAGATCAGCGTATTGTACCTCCATCAGACCTCAGACCAGCTTATTGTGCCCCATCAGACCTCAGACCAGCGTATTGTGCCCCCAGACCTCAGATCAGCGTATTGTGCCCCCATCAGATCTCAGATCAGCGTATTGTGCCCCCATCAGACCTCACATCAGCCTACTGTGCCCCCATCAGACCTCACATCAGCCTACTGTGCCCCCATCAGACCTCAGATCAGCTTAATGTGCTCCCATCAGACCTCAGATCAGCGTATTGTGCCCCCCATCAGACCTCACATCAGCCTACTGTGCCCCCATCAGACCTCAGATCAAGCGTATTGTGCCCCCCACCAGACCTCAGATCAGCGTATTGTGCCCCCATCAGACCTCAGATCAGCGTATTGTGCCTCCATCAGACCTCAGACCAGCTTATTGTGCCCCATCAGACCTCAGATCAGCGTATTGTGCCCCCATCAGATCTCAGATCAGCGTATTGTGCCCCCATCAGACCTCGGATCAGCCTACTGTGCCCCATCAGACCTCACATCAGCCTACTGTGCCCCCATCAGACCTCAGATCAGCGTATTGTGCCCCCATCAGACCTCAGATCAGCATATTGTGCACCCATCAGACCTCAGATCAGCAGAATGTGCCCCCATCAGACCTCACATCAGCCTACTGTGCCCCCATCAGACCTCAGATCAGCGTATTGTGCCCCCCACCAGACCTCAGATCAGCATATTGTGCCCCCATCAGACCTCAGATCAGCGTATTGTGCCCCCATCAGACCTCAGATCAGCAGACTGTGCCCCCATCAGACCTTATATCAGCCTACTGTGCCCCCATCAGACCTCAGATCAGCGTATTGTGCCCCCATCAGACCTCAGATCAGCGTATTGTGCTCCCATCAGACCTCAGTTCAGCGTATTGTGCCCCCATCAGACCTCAGATCAGCGTATTGTGCCCCCATCAGACCTCAGATCAGCCCACCCAGCCACATAGGATTAAAATAAAAAACCTTACTTACCTGTTCTGCGCTGCGGCTGCCCTCCGGTCCGCGCTCTGCTCTCTTCCCTGGCCCGCGCACACTATGACCTGACGCTGCGTGCAGCGTCAGGTCATAGTGCGCGCCACCAGGGAAGAGAGCAGAGCGCGGACCGGAGGGCAGCCGCAGCGCAGAACAGGTAAGTAAGGTTTTTTATTTTAATCCTATGTGGCTGGGTGGGCTGATCTGAGGTCTGATGGGGGTCCCTAAATACAAGTGAGCGCTTCCATAATGGAAGCGCTCACTTGTATTCGCCTGATTCTGGGCCCCCCTGAGTCACTGGGCCCGGAGCCGTCGCCCCCCCCTGCCCCCCCGGTAGCTACGCCACTGCCTTCATTATGATATTCATATATCTTCTACTTTCTTTTTTATGTTAGATTTTGGTTGAAGACAATCGCATCCAGGTGTTAGAATTTTACAAGCCTTTATCTGATTAAAGTTAAAGTACAAACTGTAAGGAATGCATAAAAGACCAATAGAAAACTTTCCATCACACAAGGTCATTTTGTTTCCAGAGAACGCTATATTACATATAACAGATACCTGGAAGAGATCATTCTTGTACATTATATATACTGTATATGGTATATAAATTATATGCACCGCTATAAATTTATCATGAAATAATATTTAGCTGAAACAACACCATACGCTCACCATACAATACATTTGTGTTATGGTCTCCTATGACCACCTGTTGCTAAGAAATCATTGTACAGCTAAATATTTACTGTGAGTTAATGCTATGCCGTAGACCACATTCCATGAAATCTGATCCTTTACTTTCCCTGTAATATCAGCCTGTGAAGTTTGGCAAAAGTATAAACATTGTTTGGCTTTTAAAAGGAAAATAAATGATTTCTAGAAGAAAATGCAGGTTGTAACAATAAGTTTGGCTCTGTTTTTTTTAAAAATGTATTTATGTTTTTACTTTTTCTCTGATGAATTAATTGGTGACGTGTAAATTGCGCTCGTTATTGAACCATTACACTACTAACAAGTAAACCCCTCACTGCTATTTACAAGTCAGTAGAACAGATGTACTAATCCTGTCTTAAAGAACATCCACATGGGATGGATATGCTGCAGATTTCAAGAAATCTCACCTACATGCTGCAAAAAAGGCATAAACTGACCTATGAGGCAGATTCTAAATCGGTGACATGTCAATTTATGTTATGGGTTTCTATCTTAGATTTCAACCTTTTAATACATAGGGTGAAATCAAAAACATACCTGCACCAACATCAGTGACAGATCTGTGGTGGAAAATCTGTATAAATGTTCCCCAATCTCTTGAAGATCTAGGAGATGCACTAAACTAGATAGTAAACAACTTGATTTCTCATATGTTCATTGAATTTTGCATGCTTTTTCAACCAAATGAGTTGGCATTGTTAGCATGATAAGTGCATAGAATGCAATATGAATGGATAACTTGCAAGAATTATTAAACATTTGCTCAACCCTTCCCAGGAGTAGATTGGCCATCGACCTTACAGGGAAATTTCCCGGTGGGCCAATGCCCAGAGGGCCACGCAAGCCCTCATCTCTGCCACTGGCTGGGTACATAATGAGATCTCAGCGGCAATTAAAGCTGTGAGTACTCATGTTTCTGGCCAGCAACCACACATGCCCTTCTGAGTTCAACTTCTGTGGCTCGTATATCATCTCCTAAGCTCCCTGCTCCATATTTTAATCATAGACAACTAGAGGAGGAGGACAGAAAATAACATCTATTGATGGCCACCACAGTGGGGACAGCTTTTGGTGCAATACATGGTGCTTCATAGTGGTATATCGTTCTGATGGGACAATATTTTGTGCTATGGTATTGCTGGCCCTACCTACTTGTGCTGCCCCCTACCAACAACATGGGGACACTTTTACATATTTTCCAGGGCCACTTTAGGTTCCCAGTCCACTCCTGACCCTTCCAGAAGTCCCATGGCATTGCATGTTTATAAGAATGATAGTTTCTGTGGAGTGATAAGTGTGTGCTGCTTACTGCTTGGCCAGGACAAGCCTTTAAAAAAGTGATTAAAACGTTGCATCCCTTAGACCAGGGATAGGCAACCTCCGGCACTCCAGCTGTTGTGACACTACAACTCCCAGCATGCATATTTACTCTGCTCTTCTCAGAACTCTCATAGAAATGAATGGAGTATGCTGGGAATTGTAGTTTCACAACAGCTGGAGTGCCGGAGCTTGCTGATCCCTGCCGTAGACATTTATTTTAGGCAATGTGAAACAAAATGAGAGTTATGTATGTTATGCCAGATTTATCAAAGAAGGCTTCACATGCAGTCTTAAATATTTAGGAACTCAGGGCTGAAAATGTGTTCCATGCCGGAAGTACATTTTCACATACATACCAGACTTTCTGTTCTCCTGGTCACATTAGCAACAAGACTTGTATTCAGCTAGCTTATGAATTTCGAATTTCAATGCTTTCACTATAGAAGTAGTGATATCACTTTTTGCTCTATTAGACAAAGCTAAATTTGAAAATGACTTATCTATGTGTCCATAAAACGCTTGTCTGAAACTGGCCTTGTATTTACTCCTGAACATTAATGTGTTCTGCTTGGTGAGGCCCCAGTAAAAAAGACCAAGAAGCCCTGTTCTAAATCATTTGCAGTTTGCATGGTTGACATTTGAAAAGTTCCCTGTTTGACAGTCCATTTTGGGCAATAAATGGTTAAAGCATGTACTCACTTTCTGCAATTAGCTCTGATATTTGCAAAAATCCAGCTGCCTGTACAGAGCTCTGCATTGAGTGAGAACACTGCTTAGTTCTAGCTTCTGCCAGGTTTGACGTATGAAATTCTCAGGAGAATGGAGAACGCTATAAAAATGACATTTTCACACATTGCGTACTTTTATTTAGCTATATTATCCCCAATTGACACTGAGCAATCCACACATTCTTACAACTTTCCTTCATAAACGTAACTGGAAAGTGTGAACTCAGCAGGAAGTCACGGTAAAGTATTGCTTGAGAAATACTGGACAGGATGAAATTAAATGTAGGCCAGGTTTTACATCCAACCCCCATCTTTCTGAAAAACATTTTATTGGAGCAACACCAACAAAAAGCTCACAGACCCATGTGAAACTGATAATGAAAGTGACATGAAGCTGAGTTTCCACATTCAGGATTTTTTATACAGTTTTTGAAGCCAAAGCCAAGAACAGATCATAAATGGAGGACATGTATAAATGAAAGACTGAGCCTTCTCCTCTTTCTGAATCCACTCCTGGCTTTGGCTTCAAAACTGCATGAAAACATGTGAACGAGGAAACCCAGCCTTTATTGTTTGACTGCCTAGATTAACATCATAGTGCAGCAATCCTTTTATGTTAGCCATAGATGATAGAATTTGTTATGAGCAACAGATTTCCTTGCTGACTCTTATTCTCCTCTATACTAACACTGTTTGGGGCAATGCTGTGCAACTGTCTTCCATATAATTCTGGGTCAGGTTATAGCCTAACCTGGCCTGGTTAATTTAGCAAAGAGATGTTGATTGCCTTTATGTTAAGGCCTTTTGCTTCTCTGGTTGCCGGGACAGTGTATGTTCTGTGATTTCAGATTCTTGGAAGCTTGTTCTAGTCTATTGTGTTGTGTCAGTGTAACCTGTGGACCTTTTATTGCTTTCAGCACAGAAGTGTGTTGTTTATTATTTCCTGTGATTCTGTTATTGTCTGTTTGCTAAGTTGATTTTTGATTTATCTTGGCCATCTTGCTGGGTTGTTTTTTTCAGAGCAGGTCAGTTCATTGTATCTTAATTTATATTTATCCACTCCATTACCATCTCCCATCTACTCCATTGCCGGATTCTCATCTCCTTTATTTATGGCCATCATCTATTGATGAGTTTATTTAAGTACATTATAGAGATGAGCAAGCCTTTTTGAGATTCGGTTTGTTTCAGGTTTACCAAATTTCTGAAAATGACCCAACTCTATTCTACCCAAAGCAAAGTTGAAAAAAAAATCACGGAAAACAGATAATAATGCCCTAACATAATAGATGCAAGCATTATATATGGACTAAAGCCCTCACTCTGATATGATAAAATCTGAGACTCTCAGCCAATATATTTTGATCAAAACACATCTGTGCCCGCCTACCTGGACCAAGGTGGTCTCAGTCAGGCAGGTCCTACTCTAAACCTACCTATGCTGTTGGGCATCTATATCCAGGAGTGCAGACTCTGCACATATGGTGTGCTGCTCCTAGTCACCTCCATGTGCATCCAGCAACTGAGAGGAGGAGCACACACACCTATATGTACCACCTAATCATGGCCGCCTGTTTGATAGGAGGGGGAAAAGTGCACAAGAATGCTACTCCCAGAAAAAAATAGAAGCACATTCAAACTTGCCACTCCCTCAAGTGTACACTTTACAGAAAACAGCAAAATAATGCACTAACACAATAGATGCAAGCATTATATATGGACTAGACCCTCACTCTGATATGATAACATCCGAGACTCTCAGCAAATATATTTTGATCAAATCACATCTGTGCCCGCCTACCCGCAAAGTTGCTCCAATTTCCCTGAAAATTGGTATATAACAACCTCTCCTAGGACTGTTCTTATTTCTTTTTAATTTTTCATGAATTTTTTGCATTTTCTCTCCCCCTCCCTAAGCTCTAGAACACAATGACAGCAATAACAAATGAGTAATACTGACATATTTAGCTATGGGTAAACGCATGTTTGACGGCGTTAATGAACAGTTGAGAAGATTTATCAAAATGAGTGTAAAACTAAACTGGCTTAGTTGCCACCTTTCATTTTTCTGAGCTCCTATGGAAAATGAAAGGTGGAATCTGATTTGTTGCTATGGGAAACTAAGCCGTTTTTCTTTACACCAGTTTTGATAAATCTCCCCCACTGTGTTTAAAAACACCCCACACTGTTGCATATGTTATGCTTTTTCATATTCCAAAGAGTTCAAAAATTATAGGTGGCAGATGGTGTTTAAACACACATGGTGTTATAGGAAAGAAAACAGGGGCTTGTTTGGGGACCAAGCATCCAAAAAATTTCACAGGGGCAAAATGCCTGCCCACATGACACGCAAAAGTGTTACTTGTCAGATGAAAGATTGGGTTGTTGGTACCAGGTCTCCAAAAAGTATGTGTTAATGGGGGCAGAATTCTTGCCAATAATTATACATGTATAAGTAATAATTGTCAGGAAAAAAAATGGCTCATTCTGAATGAGTCTAGAAAAATTCTCTCTTTTAATTGAGAGCAGCAGGGGTACAGTATGGAAGGGTAAGGTAATAGTGGCATGTGGTTGCAACAGTAGTGGCAGCAGTGACAGCATTCCATGGAACCTACAAGACAGTAGATTGGCTATTTATGGGTAGTAGTAGTGGTGGTGGATACGTAGCGTTAATAGTGGTGGAAGTAGGGGATTAGCTATTCTGGCCAGCATACCCGAGGAGCCAGTTCTTTCTGGCTCCACCCCCCACTGAGATGATTGGGTGTCATGGTCGGTGTCATCATTATCATTATCTTCCTTCTCCTCCACCTCCTCCAATAGCAGCTCCTCATCTTCCTCCATGGGAGTTTCTCTTTGTTGGTCCCCAACAGCTAAAAGGTGGGTTTCTCTGATAAGCTGCTACTGCCTAACCTTGAAATAACACATGCTACCAGCTGAGGTGGTCTGGTGCATGACAAAATCATTCATGTTTTTATGCATGGCAATGCTTGACTTTACACATGTGTGAGTAGGGAGGGGGAGTGGGAGTAATGCTCTGTCCTGCTTTTGGGAAAGGGAGGATGTCCATGGAAGAAGAGGTGAAGGCGGTGGATGAGCGAATGGTGTGGGAATCAGATCAACACAAATGTGGAGGTGTCAATAGGACCTGGCCTTGTTGCTTGAAGTACTGCCTCACCGGTGCCCATAGCAGCTGGTCCTGTACCTTGCTGGACAGTGAGGGGGTATTTGAGTACCAGGAGACACTGTTAGTCCTTGAAAAGGTGACTGCTATGGATGAAGTCCAGTCCCGTTGGTCAGGTATGATACAGGTACACTTTCTATATTTTAATGCTTTTGTATGGAACCCTATAGCTCTTAGGAGTCAGATGGAGAGCTCTGAAGGTAGTTGGTACTGCCACAACTTCTGAAATTAAAAAAAACAATACATCTATCCTTGTACATTTTTGTGGGTAATGTAAAACAATGACATAATTTAGTACATGACAATCTCTTTCTAACCAAACTAGAACCAGCTCTGTACATTCCATGGATCCAGAGCTTTCCCCATTCATTGCTCCAATTGTTCTGCTAGATTTATTTCAAACTGTCAAATTAGGGGGTACACCCTATCTCAAGATTGTGTCCATTGTGGTGGCAATTGAATTGTCCAGCTGGTGGCAATTGAATGATAGAACTGAGCATGTGCCTCCATCTTGGTGAGCAGGACAGAGAATTTAGAAAAAAAAAACAAAACAGGTGGTTCTATACAGATAGATTTCATTAAATAACTCAGTAGCTATAATAGATTTTTGATCACATGCAATTACAAAAGTATTCATATCCAGGTGCTGGTTTGAAAACTGTAGAATATTTCTCATTGGGCAACCCCTTTAAGATACCTTCTGTCTCTTAAAAATTGAGTCCTTTTCCTCAATAAGGGGTTTGAAGGCTGCAAAATTAATTTTTAAGTCTTTTAAACTTTGGAATTCATTGTTGCTCATTTTAAGAGTGAATGAGACTCCACACTGTAGAGACTACATATTTACATATTTTATTATAATAGATATTTTGTTCTGCATTTAGACAGCCATAATTCGGCTCCATATGGTGGAGTGCTTAGAATATGGGCAGAACCCATCAAAACAAAGCAGACAAAACCTTTCATACCAAAACCTTTGGGAAAGGTCTACCTGTTATTTCCCATTTGTATGTATCTGCAATCTCTATGATAACATACCAACCTTGAATGCATATATTGATCTAATTAAACAGATGGTTACATGCAAACCTGTAGTTATATACAAATCAGCAGTCTACTAATAACAGTAATAATGAAAAAGCTAATAGTTGGCACAGTAATCCTAGGATTTTACAGTATGGAGCCCTAGCCTCCTAACTTAGGAGCCCTAAGAATAACCACTTGATAAATCATTTGATTGACCAAAATGTTGCACTTTATTAAGAATTGACTGCTCTTTAATGAATATGTATGTTTGCATGTGGTCAGTCATGAATCCCCCTCATCATCTTCACTGTCCAACAGAGTTACCATAGTGCTTGTATAACTAAATGTATTTTTATCACCTCTTCTGGAAAGGAGTATAGTCTTTCCTATGATCTAATACATGACAGCTGTGAACTGACAACTTGCTGCCTACTCTTAAGAACGTCTTTGCAGTAAATATCACACTTATCAGATCTCCCTTTTTAAAGCTTAAGAGAAGTATATTACTGCATACATGTTTTAATATGTTTATGGCAGGTTTAAAAGCTGAGCTGGAATTTGGATGATACTATGTCTGTAATCTGGTGACATTTATAGGGTAATATAGACCCTAAAATCATATTTAGCTACATTCACAAAAACAGCTGAAAACACAACGAGGCAGATTTACCAATGCGTTGCAGCTGTACAAATGTAAGAACATTGGAGCAAGTGACTTCATATTTATCAAACAGTTAAGGCAGATTTTCTGAAAAACATGTACATGTTCACAAACTTATGGTAAAAACACGCAATAGCTTTAATACACGAACACAACCTAAAGCTTCATCTTGTAATTTACAATTTTCTGTTAAAGAGATTTGACTTGTTTTTCACAGCTATAAGAGTACGGCCACACGGTAAGGTTTCCTGATACAGTTTTGCAAGCCAAAATCAGGAGAGGATCATAAAAAGGAGATTAAGTATAAAGAACAGATATGACTTCTCCTCGATTTTTGAATTCACTTCCTGGCTTTGCCTTCCAAAACTGAATCAGGAAATTTGACTGTGTGGCCTACTCTAAAACAAATGTATGGCGTAGTTATTTATACAGTACGTCTGCATTCACACGTGACATTTCTCAGCAGATTTTTGTGTAAACCTTATTCACAGTTTTGAAAATTACAGTGTGATCTAAGCAGTGTGGTCATAAGCAGTGAATGATTTATTAAGTCATAACTGCATAAGTACAGTGAACAGATATAGCGTTAGGATGTAGTACAATACCGTATTTTTCGCCCTATAAGACACACCTAGGTTTTTAGAGGAGGACAATAAGAAAAATATTTTTCATTAGCCCTCAGGTCATACCACCAATCAGACCCCTAATGTTAATCTGACCTCAGCTGACAGTTCCGATCAGACCCCCAATGTTAATAAGACCCCCAATCAGACTTCAGCTCAGAACCCCAAATTAACCCCAATCAGACCTCAGATAAGATCCCCATGCCTCTTATCAGCCCCCTATGCCTCTCATCAGCTCTCCAGGCCTCATATCAGCTCTCCAGGCCTCATATCAGCCCCCATATGCCTCTTATCAGCCCCCATATGCCTCATATCAACCCCCCATATGCCTCTCATATCTGCCCCCATTGCTTACATCAGCCCCCATTGCATCTCAGATCAGACCCCATGCCTCTCAGATCAGCCCTCATGCCTCTCAGATCAGCCCTCATGCCTCTCAGTTCAGCCCTCATGCCTCTCAGTTCAGCCCCCAGCTGCAGAGCATATAAACGAAATAAACCACTTACCTTTCCTGCTCCAGGATGCCGACGCTCCTCACCGCCCGCGCTCTGTCTTCCTCCTGCTGTCGGCTGTGCTGTGAACAGGAGCGCACAGCGTGAGGTCACAGAGCACCCTAATGCTGTACGCAGCCACTGCACAGCCGACAGCCGAGGACCAGGAAGCAGTGAGTACAGAGCCTTCACAGCTTCCTGGTACAGAAGCGTTCATTAGTATTCGCCTCATAAGACACGGGCATTTTCCCTTCACTTTTGGTGTAAAATTACTTATGGGGCGAAAAATACGGTATGTATGGATTGCATTCTTTCCATCAAGTACATAACCATGAAAGAAAAATAACTTGAGATTGTAAAGTAAGTACACTCAGATCAGGGCTACAAGAAAACTTCCAGATCTTGGGATCATCCTAATGGTACAGCTATTAGTAAGGGGTCCACTGTAGTGTATCTGGCCAAAATCTGCATTGGCAATTTCTACAACAAATAGTGCAGATTTTACTATAGATTTACTGTGTTGAAATCCTGTCGATCTGCCCTGGAATTCAACCTTTGCATCAGAAAGCGTGGAATCTGCATGAGAAATTTGCATAATTTCATGTGCTGCTGATTAAAAATCTACACCACATATCAGACAGTTTTTATAAGGTGTGGATAAGATTTGTGAAATTTTGATGCTGAGTTTCTTCTGTTAATCCTACAAGTGGTTGTACCCTAAGAGTAGTGTAATTTCTGCTGTAGATTTTACTGTATTTCCACTATGGAATAACTAGATTTTCACAATAGATTGACATGCTGTGGATTTGAAATCCACATAGCTGCCAGTTTAGGCTACAGCCTGGAGATTTTTATTTTTAATTTTGCAGCTTGTGCATGAGATTTCTTAAAATCTTATCTACATTTCTAATACAATAAAATGCTGCAGATTGACCAGCAGAATAAAGTTAACATTAAATATATACAGTCAGTTTTAGGAGGGAGGTAGCGAGGGCAGCAGCAGTGAGCTACAGCATTTTTGCAGTTTTGTACTTTAGAGTGATTTTTCTCAAATATACAAATTGCAGACAAAAATAAGCATTTTGTATGGGGTGCCGGCCATGTGTGTTCCGCAAATTGCGGAACACACTGGCCAGCATCCGTGTTTTTGCGGATCCGCATTTTTGCAGATCAGCAACAACACGACGGTCTGAACGACCCCTAAATTCAATACAGCATATCACATTTAAGTCCAACAGACAACGTGTTTAGGGTTTAAAACCCCATCATCAGGTCACCATTCTTGGACCCCTTTTTTAATTCAGTTTTTCTTTGTGTTTTGAATGTCATCCCTGCGGATCTTCCTCTTATGGTGGGTTCCTGGTATCCGCATCCTAGGTGGACCTCCTTATTCTTTTTCTTTGAAGTCACAAATGATGAAAAAAGTAGATCCAACATTAACAATTTTCATCCTTTATTTCAATATGCTAAAATACTATAAGCAGATTTGACAGTAGAAACTTGAACTAATTATCTTCATTAAAACACAAATATA
The DNA here is from genome assembly GCA_900303285.1 of Rhinella marina. Taxonomy (NCBI): domain Eukaryota; kingdom Metazoa; phylum Chordata; class Amphibia; order Anura; family Bufonidae; genus Rhinella; species Rhinella marina. The sequence continues at coordinate 12,728 of ONZH01008460.1, forward strand.
GACATTTAAAATGTTTGCTAACTGGCTAGTGTCTTCTAAGGTAAGCCTGCAGCATAGATTTACTTTACCAGCACAGACTGGAAACAAGGTCAACACATTTGATACTGTCTGGAGCTCACCGGTTATTTATTCTCCAGTATGCTGGCTTTGTTGTAACTAAGCTGTTCGGATCTTACGTGATTTATGATATTTTACTAGAACACAAAGCCTGCTGCAGAACCATGATCAGTCTTCAGTTTACATTCCCTTACAAGGGGTTTATCAGAACAAGTCACTTGAGGCCTAGTCCGTTTTTTTCTCTCCTTTTCATTAGCAGTTTGTAGCACAGTAAAACAGGATCACCCATTGATCACTGGATAAGTGTTTCCTAATAGTGTGTCAGAATAAGTACAGGTTAAACTAACATATTGAGTGTCATACAGTTCAATGGCTGAGACTTTTGTTCACTGCTTGCAGTTAGTTGAAAGTGATATGTGAGAAGATGAGGGTGATAAAAGGGAGACAGGAGGCAAGGAAAGGAATAAATAAGCTTATCAGGAAAAGCTGATAAAAATCAAAATTATATCTATTGAACATACTATGAAAGTCCTGAAATATTACATGACACCGGATACATTAAATAAGTAAATAATCCATTTAGGTCTACTAAGAAAATTTCACAGAAATCAGGCAAAACATTCACTGGATTTTATTTTCATGGTATGAGCATGCAGAACAATGCTGAGAAATACAAGCAGAAACTTATCCATCATGCAATACCATTATGGAGGTGTCTGATTGACTCCAAATGTATTCTGCAGCAGTACAATGACCCCAAACATACAGCCAAAGTTATTAAGAATTATCTTCAGTGTAAAGAAGAACCAGAAGTCCTGGAAGTGATGATATGTCCCCTACAAAGCCATTATCTCAACATCAATCAGTCTGTCTGGGATTACATGAAGAGACAGAAGGTTATGAGCAAGCCGAAATCCCCATAGTTCTGCAAGATGTTTGGCACAACCACTCTGCAAAGTTCCTTCAAAAACTGTGTGCAAGTATACAAAGAAAATTAATCCGGTATTGAAAGCCAAGGGTGGTGACTAGCGATGAGCAAAAATTTCAAAAATTTGATTCGGCTGCTTTACCGAACTTCAACAAGAACTTAGATTCATTACGAAGTACTTTGTCACAAATCACTTTCCATTGTATGTAGCATGTGCAATGATGGGGAAAGCGATCGCGCCACCCTCGTCATTGAACCCCTCAAGATGGCTGTGATGGCCTCTCTGCGATCAAATGGATGAGGTGAACATGTAGTTTTTTTTACCATTTCAGGAAAAATGGATTAGTTACCACAAAGCGCAAGGAAATTCAGCTTCGTACTGAATCACATTTTTCCCGAAATTCGGATCAAAGTCCAAAAAGTCGTTAACTTCAATTAGCTTAGCACTAGTGGTCACACCAAATATTAGTTTGGTTTAGATTCCTCTTTTGTTTATTCACTTTGCATTTTGTTCATTGCTAAAAAGAAACTATTAAACACTTCTGCCTAAAACTTTTGCACAGTATTGTATGTAAATCTAACCCATTGGAAAAATCACATGAGAAGAACCCCAGAGATTGGTAGGATATCGGCTAAAATTTGGCTGATTAAAAATTGACCCCTTTTATACTAAAATACATGAACATGTTGGTAGTTTATTGGGTGAGAATTTACAGCAAATGTACCTGAGATAAAGCTCTTCAAGCAACTGATTCAGAGTGATTCCTTGCATTAGTTTATCATTTTTATTATACCTTGCATCAATACATGATAACATGATTTATGGCCAGGGTCTGATTTTCCCATAGGCATAGAAGACACCTGCCTATAGGTGGCTGTTAGAAAGTCACAATCCTCACTATACTGCCACTTGCAGAACAGAATTACCTGAGCCACCTTCCTTATGTAGAACTACAGAGGGTTCCTTTCTTATCTTTCATCTTCACCCAAGATATCACAAGATAAGTGGTGAGAAATGGGCAGCTTTCAAAAAACAATTTTTACATTAGTCTGTTGTTCATGTCCCTGTTATATGTGACTACGTGAGAATGTTTCACATTTGTATTGTGAGATGTTGGAGTCCTTAACACAGTTCATGGAAAGGTAGAGATGGGCACATCTTGTTTTTAGAGCTCCAGTGACATTGTGATGTATACACAGCAGACAAAAGCTGGCATAGACAATGTATTCCCCAACGGACTGAGCAGGTGCATAGGGAGGGAAATGTAGGAGTGAGCTTCTGCTCGTAGACTACATCTTCCTGCAGTTCCCTGCACATATGAATGGAAAAGGGGAACGTGGGAGTTAAACGATAGCAAAGGACAAAGATCCAGGTAACAGCAATGAAACATGTCCCTTATAGCTTTGGCGAGCTCATGTGATACTATTAAAGGGTTTTTCCTATTTTACAAAGTGAAGGCATACTGCTGGGATATGCCATCATATTAGGATGTTTTAGACCTGTTGGGAAATATAGGGGGTCATTTATTAAGACTACTGTTTTAGACAAAGGTCCTAATAATCCCCTGTGCTGGCGGTGGATTCGCCTAAGTTATGTAGAGGCTCCGGCCTGTACATAACTTTGGCATATCCAGAGTCATTCTAAATCTAAACCAGCTTCCTTGCTGTCTTACATTTAGACCATTTTCTACGCCTAAAACAGGTGTAGAAAATGATGAATGAACAGGCCTACTGGACCGTCCCCTTCCCCATGCACGCCCATTTTTTTTACCTGGCGTGAGTGGGAAAAAGTCGCAGATTGTGACTCAAATAACCTTTGCGCCATAATCTGCACCAGAAATACACCTAATATAGGAGTGTTTCTGATTGTAAATGACCCCCATAGTCTTTTAGAGAGGAAATATTTTTCAATGTGGTCTATACTTCTAAATGTGACCATACACATTCAGTATTTGTTCCTTTGACAGGTATCCCTCCAGACTTCCCCATACACATACACACTTGTTTTGGCTGAGCAGATATGGAGCTCCCCATACACATAAGATTGTCAGCAGAACCTGCTGTTATCAGGTTAGCATATGATATCACATTATGATTAGCTGATGATGAACACCCACTGATCCTGAGACTGAATGGACTGCTGGTTTTGTAACCTAAAGGCGGGTTTAGATGGGCCGATGGAGTGGGCAATTAATGGGAAGGAAACATTCCTTCCTGACAGTCGGCTGCTCACTCAGTGGATACCACAGTGATCTCCTTCACAGTATGAGGACAAGGGATCACTATTTCTTTACATCATCCTCATATAGAATCATTGTTTCTGGGCAGCAGATCGCTGTTTAGACAGCACAATCTGCTGCCCAGAAACAATGATTGGTGGTGCCAGCCAAACGGCAGGATCACCTAATGAATGAGTGTTTTGCTAGTTCATCGGTTGATTGGCATCACATTAAGATGGCAAGATTATTGCGAACAAGTGTTCACAGGAGTGATTGTTCCCAATAATCTGGACGATATTGGTTTCTCTAAATCTACCTACAGTTTTTGTGCACAGCAGCAATCCTGCCCACCCAGCAGTGCTGTAAAATACAACATGGTCCCATTCAAAGTAGTGGAGCCCTTTTACATTTTTTCTCTGCACATTTGCACCTTCGCCACCCAGTGTGCAACAAAATTACAGCATCATCCAGTTCTGATGACCATGCTTGATCAGCTGCCTTAAAACTCCCTTAAACTTAGAACACTCTTAAAAATTAGAGCTGTGCATGCGGTACCAATTCTCCATTCCTAGAGGTGGCACCTGTATCTTATGGATGTGGTCAAATAAAGCAGCTTACCAAGTTGTATGAAATTACTCAGATGCAGACCAGATGTGATAGACAATCATAACCTTGAGGAACAGTTCTTTTGTTCTTACAGGAATCACAAAGAAATCTTTGGTCAAATACATCACAAACAAAACTACATGGTCAAGTCACATTATTATGACCACCAGCTAGTATCCAAGGAAACCTCCTGATTCCTGGTAGGTTGTAATAGGTATCTGGAGCCATGCTGTCTGCAGTACATCCCACAGCTGCTGGAGGGTACATGGGGGTGGATCCATAGAGCGAACACGTCAATTGAGGTGCTCCCACAGATGCTCAATTGGGTACAAGTCAGGGGAATTACGGGGCCAGGGTGGCACTTGGAAGTTTTGATCATGCTCTTTCAACCAAGGATGGAGCATCTGTGGGACATTTCTAGCTGTGTGACATGTTTTGTTGTTTTTGCTGGAAGATCTCATCACCCCAGGGAAAACAATCAGCATGTATTGTGATGCACGTGATCTGCAAGGATGGATTCATACCCAAATCGATTGAGACTGCCTTCCACATGGATGAGTGGGCCCAGAGGATGCAACAACAACATTCCCAGACCATAACTCTGCCACCACCAGCTTGTGTTCTTCCAATAATGGTTGTAGGTTCTTTGTTTTCTGATGTTTCTTGGCTGATACACCAGCGCCCATCCGTTCGATGCAGGGGTGTAGCTTTAGGGGGTGCAGAGGTAGCAGTTGCTACTGGGCCCAGGAGCCTTAGGGGGCCCAAAGAACCTTGTGCCGCATAACAAAAACACAAAGCAGTGAGGGAAGGGGGTCCCAAGCTGAACTCTTGCACCAGGGCCCATGAGCCTTTAGCTACGCCCCTGGTTCGATGAAACAGAAAATTTGACTCATCGAAGAAGGCAACCCTCTGCCTATCATTGGAAGTCCAATTCTGATACTGCTGTAAAAATTGAAGCCTTTTCTGCCAATACAACTTGATTAGCAGAGGTGCTACGACCATTCATCTGCTTCGGAGCCCATACGCAGTACTATTTGCGGAACTGTTGACACACATCTGGTAGCCCTTTGGCTCATTTTGGAGATGAGCTGCTCCACAGTAATGTGTCAGTTTGTCGTTACACACCTTCGTTACCTACGTGCACCTCTAACATCAATCTCACATGGTGCTCTGCAGTTTCCACATCTCTTATTCACAATCATGCCATTACTGCACTCACAATACACTTTAACCACAGCAGCATGTAAACAGTTCACAAACTGCGCAGTTTCAGAAATACTACCACCGCTGGCTCGAAAGCCAATAATCATTCCTTTTTGGCACTCTAATAAATCTCCCCTTTTACCCATGACAGCAATGAGGTAAATTTATGCAGACAGCCTATCGCACACCTTATATATCCACCAATCCAGTTCACGATATGTGGCTTCCTTCATGAGCTACGAACTGCCGAGATTGACAGTAGGAAGTGGTCATAATAATGTGACTTTTTTTTTTTACTATTGTTTGATCTACATTTGAAATATGCTTAGCTACATTTTGATGTATATAGTATACTGTCCTGCATGCAAAGTTTCTTGTTGACGCAAAATGACTTGTTCCTTACCCTTCAGCAGATACCTGGTAATCTTCTTGCAGGCTAGACATGCAGTCTTTCGGTGCGCTCAGCTGTTAGGACACTTTGATGATGACATAGACTTTCACCCATGTCAAAAGCTGGATTTTGTCTGGAGTTTTAAGTTCTGCAAAATCTTTTTTTGTTACAATAAGTACAAGTACAATGCACCTCAGTTTCTTCTTTGTGATAAAGAATGATGGCACCTTTCCTTGGTTCTATTGATTGATTACCTTGTAGATCCCTCACGGATAGGGTCCTCTCTCCCTCTGTACCAGTTTGTCACACAGTAAGCTCATTTATCTTGTACTTGCCTAGTTTATATTTTATTCATGATATACTGTATATTTAAACCTCTGTATTTCATATGTAATGCAGTATGGGTTTCAATGGTGAATAACTTCTGAACCAGTACAAATATACAAATAAAATTGTTTAGTTAGGAAATAATGTTTTTTTCAAAAAATTATCGGGGAGATTTATGAAAGACCAGAATATTTTTTTGTAGTCTCGATATCCCCTGTGCTGCCAAAGCATGCACGTAATTTTTCATAAGGCACATTTACGCAGGGGTGGACTGGGAACTAAAAGTGGCCCTAGAAAAAAAACTAAAAGTGGCCCCATTTTGTAGGCCGGTCCAAATTAACATAAGACGGGGCAACACAAGTAGTCAGGGTCAACAATACCATGGTGCAAAATACCATCCCTGTAGTACTGAATAACACAGTGTAGCACAATATATTGCCCCAAAAGCTGGCCCTCTATGGTAGCCATAAATAGCTACCATCATCTTCTGTCCTCCTCCTCCAGTTGTTTATGGAGCATGGGGCTTAGGAGGTGAGGTATGGGCCACAGCAATTGAATTCAGGAAGACATGTGTGGTTGCTGGCTGGGTACATAGGTACTTGATTCTCACAGCGTTAATTACTGTTTAGAACTCATTACGTACCCGGTCAGCGGCAGAGAGGAGGACTTGAGCGGCCTGCTGGGGCATCGGCCCACCGGGAAATTACCCTGTAGGGTCTATGGACAATCCGCCCCTGCATTTACGCCAGCAGACTGATGTAAATGATGATAAATCTGCTGGGGCCGATGACACTGCCCAAATCTGGGGATGATTATTGGACTTTCTTACAGTAACTGACATATGAATGCAAAATCCGCATCACGGGTCAATTTATATTGCAGATTTTTTTTTACAACACGTGGATGAGATTTCTTAAAAACTCATCCTCTATGCTAGAACTATAAACCGCACACACAAAAATCTGCAGCGTATCCGTCTTATGTGGCCATACACTTATAGAAGGAATGTGCATGTGTTTAACTACTTGTCTACACCTATCACACCATTGGCATTTTTTCCCTATTTGAGTTTCACTTTTCAGAAAGCTTTTCTCATTTTATTTGCAAGGATAAGTGTTCTTATAAGAATCAGAAGCGAAATGTCCTTTCATTCCCCTCTAAAAGCTTCAAAGTTTTCTGAGCAATTTATTAAAGGCAATTCTCTCTCGTAACAAGAAAGAGGGCTGTCATTGTTCCTTTCTACAAACATTTAAAAGACCTTTTAGCGTCTTCTTACAATGCAAATTACAATAACATGTTGTGTCAGTAAATAAACGTTATCGTTTCCTCATTTAGGTCAGTGGATTTGGATCATCTAGATCATTAACTCGATCTTTGTTTGAAATTCCTCAATCAGAACACAACTTTTTTTAACTGTTGGTTTTATCCATCCAAACCTTTTCACTCTAAGCTACTTAGCACTCACTCCCTTCAGTCAATTAATCCCTTTATGCCTTGAAGCACGACCGTCTGCTCCAAGGGATAAAGAGGGTGGAGAGAAAAAGGTGATGGGAGAGTGGGGAATGACTGCTGACCCCACCCTGGAAATGCGATACACTACAAGTGACGAGGATAAAGTAGCATGTAAATGGTATGGAGAATTTGCCATGGAAATCTTATAATCCTATGTTACAGACAGAACTAAATATACAGATAAACTGTGTGTTTCTTTACAGTGTGTGATCCTGACAGTTAAGCAACATCTGGAAATGCTTGCAGTTAAGGAACTCTTAAAGTAACATATTTAGACTGGTGTCACCCACAGCTTTTTGTGGCAGTTTTTGATGCAGTTTTTTTTTAACCAAAGTCAGAATTGTAACAATCAACAAAGTAGTATAAAAGCCCCTTTACAGTGGCCGAGAATAACCTACATAATCACTAACAAGCTTTTGTAAGAGCACTCATTAGCGATTATCTGCAGGTGTGAACGAGCTTGTTCATCAGGTATTATGATTAATTTTGCGTTCACCAAAATCATTATTTCCTAGCAGCAGAATGTGCTGTCTAAACTTGCACTGCTTCCGGCAAACAATGATTCTGTATGGGGATAGCAATGGCATTAGTGGCTACTCCCCCATACTGTAGAGGAGATCACTGCATGTAAATGCAGTGGTCTCTTTCACTGATGAGCAGGCACTTGTCAGGAAGAAGCGCTTCCTATCCGAAAATCATCTGCTAAATTGTCCAGTGTAAAGAGACCTTAAAGAGGTTTTCCAAGACATTATAACTGATGACCTATCCTCAAGATAGGTCATCAGTATCTGATCGGTGGAGCTCTGACACCCAGGACCCCCTCTACTCAGCTGTTTGAGAAGGCAGCGGCACTTGCCGTGGCACCTCGGCCTTCTCACAGCTTCTCCTAGGTCAGTAACAACATGTTCATTGATCACGTGGCCTGAGTGTAGTTCAGCCCCATTGAACTGAATATAGCTGAGAGCCATTCCAGGCACAGCCACTATACAATATATAGCACTGTGCTTGGTAAGCTGCGGGAAGGCTGCGGTGCTCTCAGGAGCGGTGCCTTCTAAAACAGCTGATTGGCGGGGGTTGTGGGTGTCAGAGCTCCACCGATCAGAAACTGATGACCTATCCAGAAAAAGGTGTGTGACACCACTCTAAAGTCCCTATTAGACTGCCCAATATTATATGTCATTCAGGAGTCCAGTTGATACTCTGTATGAAAACGGTCAGAACACAAGGCTGTATTAGACCTGCAGATTAGCAGGCGACTGTCACGGAGGGAAGAGTTCCTTCCCAGCAATCACCTGCTGCTATTACATGCAATGATCTCCTCCACAGTATAGGGAGACGTGATTGCTTGTGTCATCACTCGTCCCCATACTGATGACTATTTGCTGGCAGCAGATTACACAGCACGATCAGCCATGGGCCAACAATGATTTTAAACCTACTAAAAGATTCAATTACTCGATTCTCGTTCATCAGGTAATCGGCAGCAGTATTATACTGCCAGATGATCACTAACGAGCATTACTACGAGTGCTCGTTGGCGATCTGGCAGACTATCTGCCTCTCTAATAAAGGCTTTACTCTCTTTGTGCTGTGTCTACATGCTGCCCTTGTGATTGCAGATGGACTATGAACTGGACTACCATATGGTGAATAATACTGATATTGTGGATTGCCTTTTCATGACTTGCTATTTATTACACTGCATATAGTGAATAATTAAGGGGAATCTGTCACCAGCGACCTGCCTATCAAACTGTTTACGTAGACACATAACTGTGGTTCACTTGATTAAAATGATGTCTATGTTTGATCCGAGGCTCTGTTCCTGAGTTATGATACTTTTCTTAATATGCAAATTAGGCCTTTGGTGCAGTGAGGGCGTCACTGTTGCTCTTGTTGCACCCAAGCTCTGCTCCTTTCTGTAGCCGGCCCATTCTTCACTGCTTTGATTGACGCATGCAACAAGAGCAGGAACGGAGCCTCAGATCAAAAAAAGAAAAAGTGTTTTAATCAGGTGAACCAGATCTATGTGTCTGTGTAAAAAGTTTGATAGGGAGGTCACTGGTGACAGATTCCCTTTAACAAAAAGAAAGAAAATAACTTTGTGTCCTATTATGTTCTCCCACACTGTCTGTGAACTCATAATTCTAGCAGATCATCCTGGGTGAGCACTATATTTTGCCAGCTTGTATACTGTGATGAATCATCTTCTCCTCCATGAGACAGGACACTGACAGACTGCTGATACCCGCTCCCCCAGAAACATTGCAGCAGCGTTCAGAACATTATAACTAATATTTTACTCGGAGAGGATTGATGGTGTTAACAGTAAAATACCTTAAACGGGTTGTCTCACAGAAAATGGCATTTATCACGTAGAGAAAGTTAATACAAGGCACTTACTAATGTATTACATTACAGTATACACTCACCGGCCACTTTATTAGGTACACCATGCTAGTAACGGGTTGGACCCCCTTTTGCCTTCAGAACTGCCTCAATTCTTCGTGGCATAGATTCAACAAGGTGCTGGAAGCATTCCTCAGAGATTTTGGTCCATATTGATATGATGGCATCACACAGTTGCCGCAGATTTGTCGGCTGCACATCCATGATGCGAATCTCCCGTTCCACCACATCCCAAAGATGCTCTATTGGATTGAGATCTGGTGACTGTGGAGGCCATTTGAGTACAGTGAACTCATTGTCATGTTCAAGAAACCAGTCTGAGATGATTCCAGCTTTATGACATGGCGCATTATCCTGCTGAAAGTAGCCATCAGATGTTGGGTACATTGTGGTCATAAAGGGATGGACATGGTCAGCAACAATACTCAGGTAGGCTGTGGCGTTGCAACGATGCTCAATTGGTACCAAGGGGCCCAAAGAGTGCCAAGAAAATATTCCCCACACCATGACACCACCACCACCAGCTTGAACCGTTGATACAAGGCAGGATGGATCCATGCTTTCATGTTGTTTGACACCAAATTCTGACCCTACCATCCGAATGTCGCAGCAGAAATCGAGACTCATCAGACCAGGCAACGTTTTTCCAATCTTATACTGTCCAATTTCGATGAGCTTGTGCAAATTGTAGCCTCAGTTTCCTGTTCTTAGCTGAAAGGAGTGGCACCCGGTGTGGTCTTCTGCTGCTGTAGCCCATCTGCCTCAAAGTTCGACGTACTGTGCGTTCAGAGATGCTCTTCTGCCTACCTTGGTTGTAACGGGTGGCAATTTGAGTCACTGTTGCCTTTCTATCAGCTCGAACCAGTCTGCCCATTCTCCTCTGACCTCTGGCATCAACAAGGCATTTCCGCCCACAGAACTGCCGCTCACTGGATGTTTTTTCTTTTTCGGACCATTCTCTGTAAACCCTAGAGATGGTTGTGCGTGAAAATCCCAGTAGATCAGCAGTTTCTGAAATACTCAGACCAGCCCTTCTGGCACCAACAACCATGCCACGTTCAAAGGCACTCAAATCACCTTTCTTCCCCATACTGATGCTCGGTTTGAACTGCAGGAGATTGTCTTGACCATGTCTACATGCCTAAATGCACTGAGTTGCCGCCATGTGATTGGCTGATTAGAAATTAAGTGTTAACGAGCAGTTGGACAGGTGTACCTAATAAAGTGGCCGGTGAGTGTATATTGTGATGGAAAAATGAATCCAGCCAGCAAAGGAGGCAATATGGACAATCACAATACTTTAGTAAGTGTCTTGTATTAACTTTCTCTACATGATAAATGCCACTTGCTGAAGTGAGACAACCCCTTTAAGATGATCTGTTCAGCTGGAAAAATGGCTCACATCCAGAATAGGCATATGTATTGAAGGCAGCTCTCTTCTTTTTTGCTCCAATTTCTCTCTGCTAGCAACTCATTCATAAACATCTAGTAGAAATAATTGAGAAATGTCAATGCAAGTAGTTACTAAAACAGACATGTCAGGAAGATGACCTCGAAATGCAGTGCATTCTGCATGTAGCATGTTATAAAGCAGGAACTTACACAGAGAATCTTATCAATCACTGATTACACCCCCCATGTACAACAATCAGTGACTGACAGCTATCTCTGTATACATACTTATACAGCGAATCCTGTCAATCACTGATAACACCTCCCATATGTACAACTATCAGCGACTGACACCTATCTATGCATACATACTTATACAGCGAATCCTGTCAATCACTGATAACACCTCCCATATGTACAACTATCAGCGACTGACAGCTATCTATGTATACACACTTATACAGCGAATCCTGTCAATCACTGATAACACCTCCCCCGTATACAACTATCAGTGACTGACAACTATTTATGTATACACACTTACATAGAGAATGCTATCAATCACTGATAACACCTTCCCTGTGTACAACAATCTGTGACTGACAGCTATCTATGTATACATACTTATACAGCGAATCCTGTCAATCACTGATAACACCTCCCCTGTGTACAACTATCAGTGACTGACAGTTATCTATGTATACATAAAGAAAGTATAAGTTGGCTCACTGACTTTGAACACAATGTTTGAGGTGCTCTACCTGGCGGCACACCCGTCTGCCGTAAGTGTTTCAAAAATAATGAAGTAGTTAGGTAGGCACACTCACATGAGGGTATGTATAGATGATAATACAATGTAAATATAAATGTAAATATATAAATTAAAATCAATTTTTTATTACAAACAAATATAAATATAAAATCCCCAAGTATATCCAGCGCTGGATAATATTATAAATATGCGCAATATAAAATTAAAAAGTGTGAAAGATATGAAAATATAAAAATATATAAAAATATAAATGTATATAAATATAAAGTCCTTTGAAGTGGTCCTAATAGTTCTTATAGTTCTAGAGTATTAGCTGGTAAATATACTCGTAGGGCTAATTATAGAGATACTCTGCTGTTTATAGTTCCAGATATCAGCAGTATAGGTGGACTTATATATAAATAGTCATAGAGACCAATATAGCAGTTTTCAGCTATTTCAAAATAAATAAGTGTGGTTTGCTACTGTAGATGGAGACAGTGTATCTAGTCAGGGGTACGTTACCCTCCTTGTAGTTGGGGTTGAGTGTGTCCTCCGTACGGTAGGTCTCGATGGGTCTCACTTCTTTGTGGCGGGCGTCTCCTGTGTCGGGCTCTGTCACACTCCTTGCACTTTTCAGCGTTTCCACGTGGCGTCCCACGTATCTATGTATACATACTTACACAGCGAATCCTGTCATTCACTGATAACACCTCCCCCGTGTACAACTATCAGTGACTGACAACTATTTATGTATACACACTTACATAGAGAATGCTATCAATCACTGATAACACCTTCCCTGTGTACAACAATCTGTGACTGACAGATATCTATGTATACACACTTACACAGGGAATGCTATCAATCACTGATAACACCTCTCCTGTGTACAACTGTCAGTGACTGACACTTATCCATGTATACACACTTACACAGTGAATGCTATCAATCACTGATAATTCCTTCTCTGTGTACAGCTATCAGTGACCGACACTTATCCATGTATACACACTTACACAGATAATGCTATCAATCACTGTTAACACCTCCCCTGTGTACAACTATCAGTGACTGACAGCTATGTAAGTATACACACTTACACAGAGAATGCTATCAATCACTGATAACACCTCCCCATGTACAACTTTCAGTGAATGACAGTTATCTATGTATACAAACTTAGGGTTCATTCAGAAGGCCATAGTATTGCGGAGCCGCAATACCAGGTATGCCGCCCGGCGTGTATTCTGCAATTTGCGGAACACACGGCCAGGAACCCCGTTCAAAATGCCTATTCTTGTCCGCTGTTGCGGAGCCGCGGCACGGATCAGCGGCTCGGCAAGATCGCGTGCCGGCCATAGAAGTGAACGGGCCTGCACCTATTCCGCAATTTTGCGGAATAGGTGCGGACCCTTACTGTTATGGTCTCCCCAGCTGCTGATGTCTCCGATCAGCAGCGGCATTTGGTTGCCATGGAAACCAGGCCAGCATTCCAGCCGACTATGTTGTAGAGGCCCTATCGTACTACACGTAGGGGCTCCAGGATGTCATCACACCAATCACTGGGAGCACCCGCTGTGTATGAAGTCGGCATGAGATCAGGTCGGCAGAATATTTAAACCAGGCCCCTGCAGGATGCAGGTGCCTGTGAATTTTTCATGTTCCCTGGCTCCTGGAGTATTGATCCTCTGACAGCATCTAGCTCTGGCAATTTGCTTCTGTTTTGGTTTTGACCCGGCTCATCTGACTACTCTATTGTTCGTGTTGTCTTTGTGTATTGTCTTTGTCCTTACTTCATTTATTTAGTACAGGGTGATCGTGCAAATAAGCAGGGTAAGGGGCTGGGTGAGACTAGGGCTGTACTAATCCCTGTGTCCGTGTTGCAGTCATTATATAACCTTATCCATTAATGTGCGTACTCAGAATAGTGACACTTAGGCCTCTTTCACACTAGCGTTAGTACGGATCCGGCGGGTCCCTTCACCCGCCGGATCCGTACTGAGTAATACAACCTTGTGGATCCGTAATTCCGGATCCGGTTGTATTAGCGTTTAAACGGATCCGGAATAACCTCTATTGAAAGTCAATGGAGGACGGATCCGTTTACAAGTGTGTCCCACACCTAACGGATCCGTCCCCATTGACTTGCATTGGGGGTCATTCCGGATCCGTTTAGGTGCGGATAACTAGTACGGAGAGCAAACCGCAACATGTTGCGGTTTGCTCTCCGGTCTGAAGACTGAACGGAATGCTTTCAGGAGCATTCCGTTGTCTTCAGTTCAGTTTTGTCCCCATTGACAATGAATGGGGACAAAACGGAAGCGTTTTATTCCGGTATTGAGCCCCTATGACGGAGCTCAATACCGGAATTCCATAACGCTAGTGTGAAAGTAGCCTTACATAGTGAATGCTATGAATCAATGATAACCCTATTTAAAAAGACATTGAAATAAAAATATAAACTGAGATAACTCAAGAATTATGGATACATGTGCATTTGGAGCCTGTGTTTTCTTTTTGTATAGGATTCTGAATGCATTGTACCGAAATGCGCATGGCCTAGGCCCTATGTTATGATTTGCGAATCTGTCATTGAATTGTGACCTTTATGTGTAGGAAACTTTGAACTATATTTGTCATTCTCACCTTGTAAATATAGTGTTTACAGCTCTATATAACTACATGGCTTATAAACTGTAATTCTTTTTTTTATTTAAATGGTCATAATTTCACATAGTTACGCTTGTCAAGATAATTGTTAAAATGCAAATGAAGCTATAAATTGGCAGCATGCATTGACAAGTCATGGAGCAAATGCTAGCACGGATATATTCAAAAGACCAGACAGGATTCTTTAGTACTGAGCAGACGAGAGCAGTTGCTGGAGGAGACAATGGTAGTGATTGGGAGTTCAATGCTGAAAGAAGGATATTCAGTGACAAGGTCACAGACTGCCAAAAGATGAACATCATTATTCTTAGGAATCATAAAGCTCTCAATTGCTGCTAATGAAGCATTCATTGGATCCTAATGAACCATTAATTTGGCGCATATACCCCTTAGTGTTGATTTTATCTGCAATGTATTTGGAAGGAACCCAGGCCCTTTGGTGCAAGGCTGAAGAGGTCTTCTCCAAGTGTCCCCCATTGGCTCTAAAGTAAGATGCTATTACATCACAAATAAAGAGGTATTGTCAGGTTCCTCATTTATTTTCTTTTGAAGCATTTTAAGTGGATGGGCAGCTTATTGCCTAGAATGAGCATGTTTGAGAGCATTAATCTTCTATAGCATTTCCATATGCCAAGCTCCAGAACCATTCTGAAGTAACATGCAAAACAAGTCATTCTATTCATGTTAGGACAATTAGCTTTGGAGGGAATAGAGATCCATTGTTTGATAACACATACATTTGGATATGTCATTATTCTAATCATGGGTGCTACTTATAATTTATAGACTGCAAATAAATAAATAAAATCTATTATTCTGTTATTAATTGGTGATGGCTCAAAAGATTTACTTCATAGCGGTAAAGTTCTTCTGTTCATTTTTGTATGTGCCTAGAAATTTCATGTAATGCCTCCTGATATATATATAGATGTTTCAGAGGTAGAAATGTTTTGAGGGAAAGGGGCATAGATTACCTGGTATATGGGAATCAGGGGACACAGACAGCAGAGGGCCCCTGTGCAAGGAATGTACCTGGGCCCCCACCCCATGGCCAGTTGTGATGACATTTTCACTGCCAGTCAATGTAGACAGGGCGCAGCAGTTGCAAAGAAATAGGAGCCTCTAGGTGTAATGGTAAGACCCCCGTTGCTCCTAGAGGCTCATTTGCTTATATTAAAACAGCAGCAGCAATGCGGGCACATATGAACATAGGACCAACACAGATGTCTTCAGCTGACAAGTGCACATGTAACAGGTCAGCCAGTGTCATAGGTACAAAACTGCTGACAGATGCCCTTTAAACAGTTGTCGGGGTTCAAAGCAGAACCCCGACATATCCCCTTCTCCCCCTACTCAACCCCTCTGACATTTCATACTCTGATGCTCTCCCTTGCTCTGCGCTGTAAAGCGTAGGACAAGGGCTTTTTTGTTTACAGTCCTAGCAGTGTTCTCGGTGACATCACTGGCACTGATGGACAGCTTTACAGGCTAGGTCACCGCTAACACCCGTCCATTAGTGCCGGTGATGTCACCGGGCTCACTGCTAGCCCCCACCACCACCACCATAGTACCCCTACAGTGCCCTCAGTACTAATAGGGCACCCCTAATAGAAATAAGGCCAATCTATAAGGCACTCCTATGGAGCCCTCAGTAGTAATGCCCGCCGCCATTGCCCACAGTATTTACAATGTTGCCTGCAGTGCCCCTATAATTATTATGCCTCCTGCTGTACCACCTGCATTTATAATCTTCTCTGTAGTGCCCCCATACATTTTAATGCCTGTCCTCTCCCTACAGTCTTCTCTACCATGCAGTCCCATGTAAATAGCATCACTCCTGTCCCTCCAGTCTTCTATGGCATGCAGTCCCATGTAAATAACACCAGTCCTCTCCCACTTCTCTTATATAAGATACAGTCCCATGTAAATAACCGCTCTTCTTTACAGTCTTCTATAACATGCAGTCCCATGTAAATAACTTAAATCCCCTCCTTCAGCCCCTCCAACACATAGTCCCATGTAAATAACATTACTCCCTACCCTCCAGTCCTCTATAATATCCAGTCCCATGTAACTAACATCACTCCTTATGCTTCAGTCCTCTGTAATATACAGTCTCATGTAAATAACACCAGTCATCGCCCCTCAAACTTCTATAACATACAGTCCCATGTAAATAACACCCCTCCCCTCCCTTCAGCCCCTCTAACATACAGCCCCAGTTAAATAACATATTTTCCTCTCACTAAGCAGGGAGGAGATATAACAGGGGAGAGCCACATCTCCCAGCATGTTTCTGGCACTCACATTTCAGGGCATCACAGGTCTCCAATGCTGATAGTTGCCTCTTTCTGCACTGGTCACATGATGGTGACCTCATCACAGGTCCTACCACCACTTCCAGTGTTGAACAGATCACATGACTGTGATGTCATCCCAGGTCCTTCACTATGGAGTACAGGCAGAATGGGCAGCAGAATGACAGTAAACTCTAATCAGGGCCCCCCAAATGCCCCCCCACCCCCACCCCAAGGTGTACAGGTTATCCTGGCAGAGAGAGGGGAAAAAAATTATAAAATACATGTAAAAAAAAAACAACACTGATGGCACTGGGGAGGGCCCCCTCCCTCTCTGGGCCCCTGTGCAGCTGAACCCGGCTGCACAGGTGATATGTCCGCCCCTGATGGGAATCACCAAAAGAAGACAGGACATAAGTGTGATGACATAGTATGCCAACGGCACAATGGAGTAATCTTGTTACATAGCTCCATTTCACTATAGCAGTGTATTCTTAATTTTGCCATGTATTTACACTGAATGATCAATTTATTGACACCCATCTAGCAGCACATTGGACCTCCTTTGAGCTTCAGAATCACAATGATATGTCATGATATAGATCCCATTAGGTGTTGAAATTGTTATGCAGGAATATTGGCCCATTAGTAAAGGATATCTTCTCACAGTTGACACAAATTAGATGGAGGTACTGACATACTCTGAACAGCCTGTTCTACCTTGTCCCAGAGATGCTCTATAGGATTAAGATCTAGGACTTTTAAGACCAGGGAAGCAAGAAAAACTAAATATCATGTTCCTGGAACCAATCAAAGATTATATGATCCTTGTGGCATAGTGTAGCTTGCAGAAAGTATCCTTCTGTCACAAAATATCCATCTACAGGTATCAGAGGACCTTGGATGTGCAATGAAAATGTTCCCTGCATCCACCAGCCTGAATGGTCTACACCTCACAAGAAAAGGTTCATCGATTCATGCTTCCCTTGGCAAATCCTAACCCTCCCATCAGCATGATGCAACAGAAATCTGGATTCATCTGACCAGATAATATTTTTCCACTGCTCAGTCATCCAACTTGTGAGCTCCTTTGCCCATAGTCAAGGCTTTCTGACAGGGATGGACTGGGAAAAAAAACCTAAAAGTAGTCCCATGTTTTAGGGGTATCCAAGTTGACAGAAGACAGGGCAACACAAATAGGCAGGGCCAGAAATACCATACGGCAAAATACTGTCCCAGCAGAAACATATACCACAGAGCAGCACAATATACTGCTCCAAATCTGTCCTTCTGTTGTGGCCATCATTAGATGCCATATTCTGTCCTCCTCCAGTTTTCTCTGATTATGATACTGAGCAGGGGGCTTAGGAGATGAGATGTGGGCTAAAGCAGTTGAATTCAGGAGGCTGGGTACATAGGTACCTGATTCTCACAGCATTAATTACTGTTGAGAGCTCATTTATGTACCCAGTCAGAGGCAGAGAGGAGGACTTGGGTGGTCCCATGGGGATCGGCCCACTGGGAAATTTCCCTGTAAGGTCTATGGCCAATCTGCCCCTGCTTTCTGATTTC
The DNA here is from genome assembly GCA_900303285.1 of Rhinella marina. NCBI lineage: Eukaryota > Metazoa > Chordata > Amphibia > Anura > Bufonidae > Rhinella > Rhinella marina. Next base: position 31,065 of record ONZH01008460.1, read on the forward strand.
CTGGACATGTATGGGACTTGAACAGGTCATCTGTTTTTATTGGACACTCATGCTAAGGAACGGTGAATTGGGTATTCAGACATATTATTTGGAGCATGTGCATTGTATTGGATTGGAGTTTGCCTGGCTATGCACCACTTGTTTGTGAGAAAGATTCTTGACATCATCCCAGACCCCTGTTTCTTTAATGAGTTGTTCATGTCCACAGGATCCCCTTTTGTTGGATGCTCTTCCTTGATCGCACCATTCTCAGTTTACTCTCAACACCGCTGCATGAGAAAACCCAGATGGTTAGCAGTGTTTGAAATACTGGCCCTGGCTAGTTTAGTACCAATGACTATGCATCGATTGAAATTGCTGTGAAACCTTGATTTTTCCATTCTAACTTGGATTCACATTGAAACTGAGCCACATAAAACTTGTAAAAGGGCAGATGTCTCTAATAAAGTGGTCATTCAGTGTAGTTGCTTTGGTGTGATATATCACATGTACGTTGGCTAGATGTCATTGTTGCATCATGGCCACATATAATCATTTTCTCATGGCTCTGGATATACATCTCTGCCCAATAGTATATATATTGTATGCAAGATAATTAGTGATGGATTTTTAGAATCTGCCACTCCTTACGTACTAAAGAACATAGTCCAGCAAGAAATGATCTAGTTCACATGACTTAGTTGTGGTAATATGAGGGTGAGGATTGTGACAACACATCAACCACTTCAAGAACAGAACATTGGATTTTCTAATGCATAGATTAAATAGCGCTTATTTTTATTGGGGTGGATCTATGCTTATTTTACAATGTTTTGGCTGATACAGTTCTTTTAGTAGACAGCTATAATATTACTACATTTTATGTATCTATTGTATTTATGAATTATTTTATGATGTAATCTAGATGACAATGCTTCTGCTGGTCTAGGGTTATATAGATAGTCAAGTGATGTCTAACCTCCGGCACTCCAGCTGTGGTGAAACTATGACTCCCAGCATGCTCTATTCATTTCTATGAAGTTCTGAGAACAGCCAAGTGTACATCTTGGGAGTTGTAGTTTTTCCACAGCTGGAGTGTCGGAGATTAGCCGTCGCAGAGATGGTCTCTAAAGTGAGTTTAAGCAAGACTTAAATAAACCAAGAAGTCCTTTAGTCAAGCATTGCAAAACATTGAATAGAATTTATATAACTTTCTTCAATTATCTATCCCAGTTAGGAACAGACACTGAGATATGTAAACTGTTCCATTATACTACACTGACCACAACACTTGATCCAGAGCCACTGGTGTGCAGCTCAGTTACATACAGCCCAAAGGAAAACTTTCTTTTTGCTGGGATTTTCTCCCTTCAGATTTCAGAGCAGATGCACCTTAGCAGTAGAATTGAGGTTGCCACTTTGCCAGCATGAACTAGTACTATTAAACTAACCAGGGGCGTAACTACTGCTGTAGCAGACATAGCAGCTGCCACAGGGCCCACACCAACAGGGGTCCATATACTTACCGTTTCAGTTGGTAAAATCGGGTCAAATATAAGTACCACCCCCGGGAATGCCCAAATCCCACCCTGGAACACCCATTTATGGGCAGGGACATCCCCACCAAATTTGGGACAGTTGGCAAATATTGGCCTGTGCTGCCAGGAGGAGTATTCATTACTTATATTCAGGGCCCTTCACCCGCAGCAGTTGGGGGGTTGAACCCTGTATACTACAGTCTGACTCCTTTGCAGAGTGCTGTGCTAGACAGAGCAGTCTATTGATAATTGCAGTCAGCACAGGCAGCTATCAGGTCAAGCTGCACAGGCCCCCTCCCTCCTTCACTGAAGCTGCAGGTTGTAAAGCAGCTCGAGCTCCGCCCCCAGTCACAGGAGGCCTCGCCCCCAAAATGTGGGGTCTTCAGTCTGGCAGGTACATTTACTACATTATCTGTACTCAGAGCCTTATCCCTGTGTTAGGCTACTTTCACATCTTTGTTTTTGCTGGATCAGTCATGGATCAGCAAAAATGCTTCCGTTACTGATAATATAACGTTTGGAGTGGATCCGGTTGTATTATCTCTAAAATAGCCATGATGGATCCTTCACTAAAATCATGGTATGTCAATAGGTGCCGGATCTTACACGAACATGGTATGTCAATGGGTGCCTTTCACTTACAAGAACAACCAAATAAGTGTGCATGCTTGGAGTTGTAGTTTTGCAGCAGCTGGAGTGTTGAAGGTGACTGATCCTGACTTAATGGTGTTGCTCTGCAACTCGCAGGTTGCCACGATTGTGACCCCAGAATTGTAAAAAATCAAACCCTGCTGGTTATTTTATTTTCAGATTTGTTTTATGACTAAGTGGTTGGGGGGTTGTATGAGGAGCATAGGTGATGTTAACTAGCCACAAGAGTGGGGTTTGCACGGGAGGATGGTATTGCAGAGAAGTAGCTCGTAAGGGGGCATTGAAAAATTTGCTCTGGAGTCCAGTCATTTTTAGTTACATCCTCAAACTAACAAAGCAATGTGTAGTCTGTTGCCTTTATTACAACCTGCATACAACTCTTTCAGGCTTATCTGTCCTCATCGGTGCATATATACCTTTGTGTTTATCAGTTATATGGAGAATTTATGTATGAAGTAGGAAACTTACAGTGAAAGTTAATATATGTATCAGAGGTATCTCATCTTGCCAGTTGGTTCAGAACCATTAATCCATATATCTTAATAATAAGAATTATTTCACCAGCAATGAATAGATCTGTCACCAGTTACAAGAGCAGGCTATAGACAGCTGGACATCTTCCCCATATATCATTTTTTTCAGCTGCCAAACCTGAGAGGATTGTTTTAAAAGCATTCATAATGCAGTATCTCCATGTGTCTTCATGTTTTTACATCTTCACATACCATGTCATAAATTAGTAACACATATGACATTTTCATACTCCCGTCCATGCCTGGCTTGTGTTAATGGTAGACCATATCTCTCCTATCTCAAAATGACTCTGCTATCAGTTTGAAACATTCTTCTCCCATGATGATTTAAGTTGACTTTTAATTCTGCTTTTGGTTCCAGCACATGCTTAAACTAGCATCTTATCGATTTACATTATCTACAGGTATGCATAATAAATTCTAACGTATCCAATGGAGTGCATCTTTCTAAGAGGTAAGTCAATACAAGGATGGGAAGGCTCCCCACTGTAGATAGTGGAATGTAGCACAAATCAGTAATGTCAGTAATTATTAGTCAATATTAGCACTGCTTGGTATACCGCATTGTATACAGAAATACATGATGAAAAATCTCTGCTCATTTACTGTATTACCTAAAGTACAGATAATCTTCACTTACTTACAGAAGAATGCTATATATTGCTCTGGATTTTCAACACGGTTGGGAGAAATGCCCCCCATGACCGCAACTTAATCTCATGTAGGTTCATGCCAAAGAAGTCTCTGAAACATTTAGAGTGGATCTGAACATTTAAATGTAATCCATGTACATATGTAATGTGATTCATGTATTCATGTGATTCTGGCGGTGGCAGGCAGCTGGAGATTTTCACTTCCATTGCATCGCACGCCGCTGATAGTTTAGCTCCTTAGTTGGGTGGTATGTGTGTGTAGTGTATATATGGTGTATTTATATATGTGTACCATGTATATGGTGTATTTATGTGTATGTGTGTTGCATATATATATAGTGTATGCATATGTAAACATATGTTGTGAAGCCGCATGTCTGCCATTGAGTAGGGAACCAATTGTTAAAAATGTGAATCCCACCCCTGTTTAGGTCTATTAAAATGTCTGACTAACGAATGAATCATTATAGGAAATTAATAATATTAAAACTATTACTGTTGAGACTGGTCATTATTTAGGAAGGATCACCTTAAAAATATGTTTGCCACTTTTTTATATGCTGAATAAACATGAAATGCTCTGCAGACTAACATGCAAATGGAGTATCACAGTTAGAAAATTTCTTATTCATCACAGATTGTACGTAAAGTTAGGCAGGTTGTGAAGACTAAGATTACAATCACACATTCATTACTGGTCAGGAAATTTATAACCTCAAAAAAGGCTAATTTTGGGCTAGTTTCACACTAGCGGCAGGGGACACGTCGTACTTTTGTTCCGGCCGTCTCTCGGCAAGTTTGCCGTGGTGTGGCAGGATCCGCAGCCCGCCCCCTTTACAGTGAATGGGGCTGGAGCGTAGTTCTGGCCCCACATATGCACCTGCGGCAGCACGGATCCGGCGGGCTGTTCACCCGCCGGAACAGCCTGCCGGAGTCCCCTGCCGCAGATGTGAAAGTACCCTAATACAAGTCTATAACATGAGTGTATTACTCAAAATCAGGAGCTGAGAATATGTGTTGTGTGAAGAGCGACTAAATAATGTTACTACACAAATCTGGTGATACGCAGCATTGTTGTTTCAAAGCAATCAGTTCACTGGTTGGTTGTCTATTAGCTCAAAGTGTTCTTTGGGTTGCTGGCATGATGACTAACATTGCTTTGTTCTTGCCTTGGACGGGACACCTGGATGTGGGTTCCTGAACAGTTGGTCCCTCTTTGTAGGTTGCAGCTAGCAAAATGAGATCAGTTTAACCACAGAGAGACTGATGTCATTGCAACACATCAAATGAAAACAATGTGGCATCAAAAGAAAGAAACAACAATAAACACATAGAAAACATTTAGTGATTGTTGAGAAAACAGGTAATTCTAGATGGATAAGTTGTATGAAAGATGGATTAACACATAATTACAAGTCACTTTGGTATCGGAGATGTCATCTGAAATGATCTTTCTACTGTACAGTAGCTCTCTCATGCATAGTCTAGCAGTGTTGGCAGTGACTTCAGTCTACTTACATATTATCCCATGATAATTACTGACTGATCAATTGTCATTTTGATTAGAACAATTAAAAGGGTTCTATGGGACTTTTACACTGATGACCTCTGCCCCATCTTCCGCTTATTGGCACAGTAGCTCAGTTTTTGTAATGGTATTTCATTGGTCTGGTCACTGGGGGCCCTGGCGGTTGAATACCAATGATCAAACATTAATGGCTTATCCTGAGATAAAGTCCATGAGATCCTCGTCCGTACATGTGTGGTTGACAGATGTATAGTCATTAGGAGGAAAGAGTCGAAAGCAGCCTTCAACACCTAATAATCCCTTTACACAAGGCGACGATCTAGCAGATTGTTGGGAAGGAAGCATTTCTTCCCAACAATCTGCGGATCGCTAGCGGGGGAGACCAGTGCATTTACACGTAGCGATCTCCTCCAGAGTATGGGCAGGAGTGACCGCTCATGCCATCGCTCTTCCCCGTACTGACTCGTTGTTTGCCGGCAACAGATCGTATTTACACAGCAGGATCTGCCACTGGGAAACGATGATCTTTTGTGCTGCACAAAAGATACAATTACCGGATGAACAAGCATTTTGGGTAATTGGCGGTGCATTTACACTGCAAGATCATCACTAATGAGCATTACTAGTATCGCTGGTTAGCAATGATTATTTCAATTGTCGGCCCTTGTTTACGGGCCATTAGTTAACATTAATGCAATGGAACCTTGATGCTTATAATTGCTAAATAAAGCTTTCTGACTACATCAATAACTATGCCATTCAATATGGATTTTATGTATTATCTTAAGATGCTATATGTATGGGATAAATAGGTAAAAGAGCAGTGGTGCGGCCTATCAATATATCCCCAGTTGAATCAAACCAAATTAGTAAAAATATGTAAATCACAAATTCTAACTCATAATAGGGTCATTTACTAAAGAATGATGTTTCACTCACTAGTCTTAGTAAAAACCCTGCTGGAGGAAGATCCAAGCAATTTATTAAAGAGATGCACACCTCTAATTAATTTGTTATATCTTTTGCTGTTTATGCTTCAAAAACTTAAATCTACTTCTGCTATTTTAAAAAAAGTATGTCCGAAAATAAAAAATCTAAAAAGTTTTGCTCAAAATCAGCCTTGCACCAAATGTTTGACTTTTTTTTACTCTTAAAACCTGGTATAAAGCTTTGCTAAATGACCTGACCCCTGACATTTCATAGGCTAGTCTTACCCATTGTGCCAGCTGGCACAAGATGTGACCAATTTATGAGGAGGTACAGGTCTCTTAATAAATTTGTTGCATCTGTGAGGTCCTTGTGCTAGAAACTGAAATTTGCTTCAACCAAAAGCTGGTATAGGTTTTAGTCATAATTAATGCCAGTTTTATGGTGTAAACGATATCTGTTATTATAGACATGTATTGGGGGCCTCCTGATGGTAAACGTTGGATGTTTCAACTTGCCTTATCCTTTTGTTGTCAGGGAAGATATGCTGGCGCCAGAGTCAGTGACGTGCTCCCCTCTTCTCACTGAGAACACATGCATGCTCACATGTTCAGTGTAGGGGTGGCAGTGGCGTACATAGAGAAGCACTGGCCCCATAGCAAGGATCAAACCAGGCCCCCCACACAGGACAGAAGGGTTACCACCTAAGCCCCTTTTATGGGCCATTTTTCCCACTGATTTATTTGCTAAAAGTTGTTCCTTTAGAGGGTAGAGTCCTGACCAAGTTTTCCCCTCCAGTAGAAGAGGGGATGATCCCTACTAAGACTGGGCACCATAGCAGTCGCATGGTCTGCCGCTATGGTAGTTATGCCCCTGGTGGGGGAGAGGAACAGTTGGCTGAATATTCGCCCATCAGGTACCTGAAGTGTATGGTCAGTTGTAGACTTCTGGAGTATACCCTTGTAGCTGTTAGGGTACTTTCACACTAGCGGAAGGGGATACCGGCAGGCTGTTCTGGCGGGTAAACAGCCCGCCGGATCCGTGCTGCCGCTGGTGCCAACGCTCCGGCCCCATTCACTGTAATGGGGGCGGGCCGCGGATCCGGCCGCAGCAAGGCAAACTTGCCGAGAGGCGGCTGGAACAAAAGTACTGATTGTTGTTGATCACCTTTACATAGGTCCCATTAGTTACTTGTGCAAGTAACCCGTGAAGTTCCCTCATCCCACACATGACATGCGCTTTTAATTGCCAGTTGAAGGGGAGGTTTAGGGTTACATGAGATGCCCAGCATTTGTTATGCCACTCTGAAACATTTCAAAAGTGTGTCCTGAAGATAATCATTTGGGAGAGAACCTTGCTCTCTTTTGTTTTCTAACCCCCTAGTTACCTGATCCAAGTATTTTTATCCACTTATAATACCCATCCATTCACAGCTGTCAAAGATCTTAAGTGTCTGATCTCCATAAATAACATCAATACTCACAAAGTGCTAATCCCTTATCTAGTCTTGTATTGGAAATCTAAGAATACCAATGTCCATGATTGTCTGTTTGCTAAGCACATCAATATTTTATATTATTTACCATGCAAAGCTTTTAGGATACAGAAAGATAACAGGAATAAATACATAAAGTATTAAATGCAGCAGACAATGCCAGGGAAGTGAGAGAGAATGCTGTAACTGCAGATCTCTGTCCACATTAGTCAGCGCTGTCTCCCTGGAATGTTGGAAGTGAAGCCTGCATACTAAATAAAATGAGGTTAGGAAGTGAGTCAAGTGGGTGTAGACAAGATGTTCCAAAATCTAAAGACAAAGGAGGGAGGAAATACAGACTCCAAATGTGAAAAACATATGGGGTCTCATCAAGGGTACTATCTATCTATCTATCTATCTATCTATCTATCTATCTATCTATCTATCTCATATCTATCTATTTATAATCTATCTATGTATTATCTATCTATCTATCTATCTATCTATCTATCTATCTATCTATCTATCAACTATGTTGTACACTAAGACTAAATGATGATACTAGTGAACTAGGGTTGTGGAAAACATGCTCATCTAGTGCAATGCTAACATAATGTAACAGGCAGGAAGAAATATTCAGTGCAATTACATTTACAAAAAAATGTGGTTTATCCAGGTCAGCAAAGGGCAAGTAGATCCTGGCTGTCGGCTGAGAAAGGGAAGAGAGTTGAGTCACATGGTCAACTGGTCAACCAAGTCCGCTGCCTTGGAGTGACCTTGGATTATGCCTTCTCCTTCAGACTGCACATCCAAGACCTATCCACCATCTGCCGCCTCCAACTCAAAAATATCTCCTGCATCCGTGCATTCCACAACTATGAGTCTGCGAAAATGCTTGTACATGCCCTCATCATCTCCCGCCTACACTACTGCAACATCCTCCTCTGTGGCCTTCCATCTAGCATTCTCTCACCCCTTCAATCTATCCTCAACTCTGCTGCCCGACTAATCCACCTCTCACCCTGTTACTCCTCTGCCTCTCCCTTCTGCCAGTCCCTTCACTGGCTCCCCATCGCCCAACAAATTACATTCAAAATTCTAACAAATACGTATAAAGCCATCCACAACTTATCCCCTATATACATCTCTGAGCTACTTTCCCAATATATCCCCACATATAATCTCTGATCCTCACAAGACCTCCTTCTCTTCTCTCCTCTTATCACCTCTTCCCACAACCGCCTCCAAGATTTCTCCTGTGCATCCCCCATACTGTGGAACTTGTTGCCCCAACATATCAGACTCTCATCTACTACAACAGACATGTCAGTAGAAGTAACAGGTCCTCTTTGAAGGAGTTGTCTGACATAATTAAAAATTTTAGACAAGCCCTCCAATAAACTAAAACAAAGACTGATGTTGTCATATCCATTTCTCCAGTGAAAGATTGTTTGTCCTGCACCCGATGTAACTCAGTAAGTATGGCCAGTTTAAACAACTGTTATGGTCAATATGGACTAAAACATGTATGGCTGTGTCTGCATAACGATCGTTCACCTGCTTGTTCAGCCATCAACTAACTTCTGTCTGAAGTGTATGACCTGTTTAAGTTGTGCTTTAAATAGTTTAGATTATATAGTTTATATAGTTTATTAGAACTGGACTGGTAGGAGGGGATACATTATGCAGAATCTACTTAATCTTGTTGGGTTTATCTAGAATACAGAAGAATGGAAGTGATTTAATTATGATATCATTGATTAGTCTTGTTGTGTTTTCTCCCCATTGGTTTGAACAAAGGCTGCTTATCAGCCTTTCCGGAAAGATTGTGTTTCCTAGTGATCACAAACCAGACACAAAAGGACGTGTTGCTTTTATAGCTCTGAAGACCAATGGAAAATTTACCACTCAAGATAGTTTAGAATTTACAACAGTAACCAGTCTTCAGCAGACACTTATGAGATGTCAGCTTCAAAGTAAAAAAAAAACAAGGGTAGTCTGCTATAAATGAATTACACCTGATGTATGTTCCTTTCCTTAGCAAATATTTCCTCTCTCACTAGAGCTGTACTGCAATCCTTCCTTCACACAAAAAAGATATCCAGGAGAATGGATATCCCATATATTATGTAAAAGACACCGTACCCCTGACATACACTTACAAATTGACTAAACCCCAATTTTAAAGTTGCAATAGGGAAAGCAATGAAGCCAACTATTAAGCACTGAAATCAGAGTCAATAGGGCTACTTGAAGCCGTGTCTGTAATACAAGTAAAAATAGGAGATTAATTTAAAGTGGTTCTCTCATCTTGCCATTCTTAAGGCACAGGGGCACTAGGACACTGAGGACAGGGGCACAATCTAAAATTTGTTGGGTGAAGATCGAACCAATGTCAGGAAGTATGATTACACTGAAAGAGCAGTTGAGACTCGGAACAAACTCCCATCGAATGTGGTTGGGAAATCTACAGTAATTGAATATTAACATGCCTGTGATAAATACATGTCTATGCTAAGATAAAGAAAAATAATATAAGCGCAGACTAAATGGGGTTTTCTTCTGGGGTCAATCTTCTATGTTTTATGTTTATTTGTATGTAGGGGATTCAGGAGAAATAGCTGTTCCTTCCTCTAATTTGTATGGCCCACCTTTCATGGAGTTACCTCCTTGTGACATAAAGGGGTTGTCCCATTAAGAAACTTATCCTTTATCCACAGGATAGGAAATACATATCTGACTGGTGGGGTCTGACCACTGGGGCCCCCAACGATCACGAGAACGGGGGTCGATCTCCCCTTTATGAATTGAGCGACCTTCATTTATCTGCCCTGCTGCTCCATTTAGCTGTATGGGGCTGTTGGAGAGTATTGGTACTCAGCTATCTTCTGCAATCCTATAGAGTTGAATGGAGTGGCGGACACTCATGCATGTCTGCAGCTCCATTCACATAAGGAGTATGGTCCGCTGTTCTAGTGATCAGTGGGGGCTCCAATCGGACACGTCCCCTATCCTATGGGTAGGGGATAGGTTGTCTTAGCGGGATAATCCCTTTAAAGCCCCTATTCCCATTAGTTTATTTAAGATGATTTCAGAGAGTTAGAAAGATTGGGGGCGAGGTGATCCTTTTGTTCTCTCAACATTGAATCAGGGACAGACATACCGCCTGTGCAGGGGCTCGGGTCCGGAGGGGGACCCTTCTTGCCGGCGACAGGGAGAGATGAGCGCTTCCATTGTGGAAGTGCTCATCTCTACATTCATTTGTATCGCTGTCCTGAGGATGCTGCGGGGCAGGGGAGGGAGAGGCGTCTCCCTTCCCTGTTCCACTGATAGGCTGCAGGTAATAGGCCTCCAGCCTATCAGAGGCCGGCGCAGGCGGCGCAATGACGTCATCGCGCTGCCTGAGCCGTATAGCGCGGGACACAGGCTGGAAGAGGCCTGCATTGCATCGCTGACAGGCTCATAGAGATAAGGATAAGTGTTTATTTTTTTTCATTTACGCTATGCCAAGGGCCCGGGCACACAGTGGGGGCACTATGGAGCTGGAAGAGCACTATGGGGGGGGCACTATTTTATATATTGGCACACAGTGGGGGCACTATGGAGGGGCACTATTTTATATATTGGCACACACTGGGGCACTATGGAGGGGGAGGAGCACTATGGGGGGCACTATTTTATATATTGGCATCTAGTGGGGGCACTATGAAGGGGGAGGAGCACTATGGGGGGCACTATTTTATGTACTGGCACACATGGGGGGGCTCTATGGAGGAGGAGGAGCACTATGGGGGCCCTATATATATACTGGCACACATGGGGGGCACTATGAAGGGGGAGGAGCACTATGGGATGCACTATTTTATATACTGGCACACATAGGGGCACTATGGAAGTGGAGGAGCACTATGGGGGCACTATTTCATATACTGGTACAGATAGGGGTCACTATGGAGGGGAGGAGCACTATGGGGGCACTATTTTATATACTGGCACACATAGGGGCACTATCCTATATACTGCCACAGATGGGGCACTATCCTATACTGGCACATTAGGGGCACTATGGAGGCCCTATCTTATATACTGGCACACATGGGGGCACTATGGAGAAGGGGGATTCACTATGGGGGCATCTACTGGGGGCCCTATCTTATACACTGGCACACATGGGGGCACTGTGGAGGAGGGGGAGCACTATAGGGGCTCTATCTTATATACTGGCATACATGGAGGACACTATGGAGAAGGGGAGGAGAGGAGCACTATTGGGGTCATTATACAGGGCATCATACTGGCACACATTATGGGGGCATTTTATACTGGCACATTATGTCAGGCACCATGGGGACAAGTGGAGGAGCACTATGGGGGCACTATATAGGAGTATTTTATACTGGCGCAAGTTATAGGGCACTATGTGAACCTTGGCTCAAGTGGGGGCACTAAGAGGGTTTTTTTTGGGCACACAGTAGGGGGCATTAGCACACATGGGGGCATTATGGGGACATTGGTTCTACTGAGGGCACTAATTATTTCTATTGGGACTTTGGGGATCACTATTACTGTGGGGGCACTCTGTCACAGTATCAGCTTAGTAGAGTTATATTTTGGGACATTATGTTTGCACTATTAGTGTCAGGGGCACAATTTCCTGGGCACAGTTATTTTTTAGAGCATTCTGTGCCAATAATTACTGAATGTGGTAGTATCTGTGTGTAACTAGTATTTTCAGGGACACTGTTTCTGCAGTACAGTATTGGGGAGCACAGCGTCAGTATTGGGCAGGATGGGGTGTTCAAAAAGGTGGGAGAATGATGGAAAAGTAGGAAACTAAGATGTCTGTCTGTCAAACTCTGCAGAGAGAAGAGATGGCTGAAAGAAATCATTATGGAGGTCTGGTCTGAAAGGAGAAGTTGAGGACAGAGAACATCTACATCAGAGGAGACATCACTGGATGTAAGAGGTATGTGGACCTGTATTAGGCTACTTTCAGATCTGAGTTAGTGATTCTGGCAGGCTGGTCCAACAGAGAACAGCCTGCCGGAATTCACCGGCTCCTGCACTGCTGGATGCAGAATGCCCGCTGGTCCCATTAACTATAATGGGGTCCGGCAGAGATCTGGCCACAATCTGGCAAAAATGCTGAGAATCAGCGGAACACAAACTGCTGCATGCCTGAGTTTGTGTCCAGCCAATTCCTTGCATTCTCTGCCGGATCAGGTGACCGGAGCGTAGTGCTGCAGGTGTGACAGTAACCTTACTCTGTATGTTTTGTAAGTTTTATATTGCTGTATGTAATGGTAGGACACCATAGGTTAGGGCTTGGGGGAGGGGGGCCCAGGCACATTCTTTGCACAGGGGCCCTCTGCTGTCTGTGTCCGCCCCTGCATTGAATACACATACACAAAAAGGAGCAATGCAGGATCTTATTTTACTCAGATGTAAAGACCCCCATGAACGAAACCTGATCATTATAAAAGTATGAATAAAACACACTTTGCTTCATAAGCTATTTGTACAGGATATTTTTCTTTTATCAGTGGATACCTCTATCTTCTGCATAATAACTGATCAATAGCTTTGTGCTAAGTTTGTGCATTTTTAATTTACCCATTCATATACTGAAAGATATTTTTGGATGTTTGTTTAACTAATTATTTGCAATATAAATGTTATAAAAACTATTAGACTGGATGAAATACTGCTTTAAAATGTGCAATTAAATTATCACTTAACCATAGGAAATATATTTTAGCATAAAACTGCAGTAAATATAATAAACACTTCATATTAGCTGAGATTTAGAACGTTCCCTGGAATCAAGACTTACAAGTACTCATTTACCTCAATGGTAGTATACGTTATATCCAGCCAAGGAAAGTGTCCAATGTCTTTCACATCAATGGCATGTCTGTCTGACTTGAGGAGCAATTGCCTCTGGGGCAGGGAGTTATGCATGGACACTTAATTGATGCTGGTACACAGTCTCTACAAACACTTCAGTCTGTCCATCTCAGCTGAACGAGGAAAAGTGTCTCCATACATGACATGCTACTTTGCCAATTTATTTTTTAGGTTATCCTTAATAATATAGAAAGAATAAAGCAATAAATAATAAAGCAATTCAAGATTATGTGTGATATCTGCTACTTTTCTTATATGTATTTAACATATACACTTTATCTGCATTTTAATAGAATACAGACTTATTAAAGGCCACACTTACAAATACAGAATCTCCGGTTATTTTTTATCCTCCCTTCCTCCATATCCTATGTTACAAACACAATCGGGGAGATTTATCAGTCTGCACCAAAAAAATTAAAGTAAAATTACAACTTTTTGTTAAAAAGTTGAATGCTCCTGCAGAGCTGACCATGTTCAGTACTTCTTTTTCTTCCCCCGAGAAAAGGGCTTAAAAATGTTGCATTTGCCATCAAAATGTTGCAAATCAGCAACAGGTCTCGTTTAATATGTACGAAATTTGAGAAATTTGGTCTCCACTTTCACCACTTTCATCTTTAGCCCTAAAAGTTAGTTATGATGCACCAAAATTAAAAAATCTCCCTCAATGAGTTCAATATGTAATCAAAGGCCCACTGTCACAGGTCCACATATTCACACGGAGGAGCTCTGTGAAAAAAGACCTGTCACCTCTCCTGTCATGTCTATTTTAGCAACTACCTCATGTTTCGCTTCATAAGATGTATAGGACCATAAGACGCACCAAGGTTTTAAAGGATGAAATTAAAATAATATTTATTTTTCATCAGACCTCAGATCTGACCCCCAATCTTCATCAGAACTCAAATCAGACCCCAAATGCTCCTCAGACCTCTGTCATCAGACTTTAGATCAGAACCCCACTCTTCATCAGACCTCATATTAGACCCCCGATCCTCATCAGACCTCAGATCAGACCCCCAAATCAGACCCCCAATCTTTATCAGTTCTCAGATCAGGCATAAAATGAATAAAAGAACTTACAACTCCTGCTCTAGAAGGCGCTGCCACTCAGAAGAACCAGCGCTCTCTTCCTGCAGCACTGCACTGTGACCTGATGTTACACTACATCCTCATAGTCTACACCGTCATGTCACAGCACAGGGAAGTGCCAGCAGTAGACCATGGAGTAATGCATAAAGCCAGTACCAAAATAGCTATATTCACTTCTCCCCGGTCCTACTGTGTACTATGAGGGCTTTCATTCAAAGTGCTAATTAGTATTTGCCTCATAATACACACTGCCCCCCCCCCCCACACACACACACACATTCGGGGGGAAAAGTGCAATTCATGGAGTGAAAAAAATGGCAATTGCATTCTCTATGTAATAACAATTCTTCCACATCTGTTCTTATGATTCTAAGTTGTGCCACTCGTCTGTTATTCCTGCTAGAAGTCTATGAATGGCTAGCAGTTTTCATTGAAGGTTCCAATTGGTGTTTCCAATTGGGGTGTGTTCCTGTGCAATCTGACACTGGCAGCACTGATTGGATGATGGCAGACTGTGCAAGAACACAACCCCAGCTGGTAACATCCATCCGGACCTTCATTGCAAACTATTAATAATTAATTTATAACTTCTAGCAAGAATAATAAAGGAATGGGACATGAGGCTAAAGGTCAGATGAAATTCCTTTCACATACAGTCACAAGAATAGATGCTCCAGAATCGTTATTACAAATTCTAAGAAAATATTGGTGTCACAATCCAGCATTGGAAAAATAATTCTTAAAATGTTATTCCAGGTTCAGAATACTGATGGCTTTTGCTCTGGAATCTCGGGGCCCCTGTTGATCAGCTGTTTCAAAGGGTGGCGGCACCTACTCAAACGCTGCAACCTCATCATTGTTAACCGGGATGCTGTCTACATATTAGTGGAGGTGCAGGGTAATTTTCAGCCCAACTGAATATCAAATTGTAAATATATAACTGCCTAAAAGAGCAGCCACCAAAAAGCCTGGTACATACAGTTTTCGGATGACTACTGGTGATGAAAGTGAAACAGAATGTTGTTGCTGGGGGTCTCATCTTTGGAGAGGGTTTCCTAGAAAAAAGGAGGGCCTGGGCAATTGCCATTTATCCAATTCTCCCAAAGTTGGCCTATCAAGGTCAACAAGCATATAAAAATGATATTCTTTGATTTTTGCGTTCCTAAACCTTCTCCACTGAACTATTGGTCTTGCAGTTTGCGATTGCTGCAAGGTCCAACATCTCAAGGGGCTTGTCATGCAACATTTCTGCTGGTCAATGTAGCTGTAAGGGTGCGCCCACATGTTCGGGTTTCTGGGTACGTTTTTGGAACTCAAAACCAGGAATGAATTCAGAAAAAGAGGAGAAGTCATATCTGCCCTTTATACTTTCTCTCTGTTTATGATCCTGATTTTGGTTTCCAGAAACCTGAATGTGTGGTCGTACCCTTATAAGAGTTGTAAAAAGTATTGATTTTATAAACAGTTAGCAAAGTGCTTATGCAAAAAAAGAAATAAAAATTAGAACCTCAGCAGTTAATATTATCTTCAAATAAAAAACATAAAATACAATTGTATCTTATGATTTCAGTGCACACAAAGTAAAGGGTCAAGGTGCGCACTTGGGTAAACCGCACCTTACAACAGTTAGAGAACATATGGCTTCTGAGAATAATATTTAAACCAGGTTTCAGCCTAGCCTTTCAATAACCTATTTTTTTTATTTTTATAATGTTGGCTTCCAAGTGTGTTTTGTGCAGATAACTGCTGCTAGATTCCATTCATTAAAGAAACGATCACGAGCACATGTAAATAAGCAAATTGCCTGTAAAATACTGGAAGATGAAACAGCTCTGGAATTTGCCCCCCGGTTATACTTTTTAGCTATCATGTAGTCTGCCAATCCACCAAGGCAAAGCATCTTTAAAGGTCCCTGTATGTTATGTTAAGCACACTGCTGAAGCACTGATAACTAAAGCAAGATGTGAGGGATGGTGCATGGAACTATGTACTAGCAGGGCAAGGCAAACTTGGAAGATATCCTTGAGTATAGAGGAACAAATCAACTGGAACTTGTTGTTCCAGTTCATTTGAACGCTAAATGTTAAAAGTGGAGATATTCTGAAAATGAAAACAACTTCAAAACACTAACCAAGGTCAACTATCTGTATCCATCAAACAGGTAGGATTACCTAACTGTCACTATACCGCAGTATGGCAAAATTCTTTAGCTTCATCAAGAGAAATTAAATGCATTACAATTATTGCTATATTTGTTGAGTACATAATATTCACTGTTAGTTCTGATTCAGAAATGCATTTAAAGGGGTTTTCTTGCAGTTCAGAATTGATGGCTGCAGCGCTCCAGTGAGTGTTGCGTCCCCTTCCTAGGCCATTGAAGTTATGTTCATTGGTCACATAGCCTATTCAAGTGAATGGGCCTGGGTTGCAATATCAAGCACACCATTGAGAGGAGCCCGTAGCACTCAACGGAGTGCCACAACCTGTTTAATCAGCTGATCCGTGGGTTACAGGTGTTGGACCCCCACTGATCAGATATTAATGTCCTATTCTGAGATTAAGCCATCAATCATTATCAAACTCCTGGAAATTCCTTTCCAATATTTCAGAGAGACGTTTAAAGAGCATTTCCAACCAAAACTTAAATGCAGTCCCATGATAGTAAATCAGAAAAATAGATATGTTTGGTAGCTGGCAGATAGTTGTGTGTTCATCAAGCTATCAATAGTGCCATAAAATGCCAAAATATTAGCTTAGGCTACTTTCACATCTGCGCTTTCCCTTTCTGCTATTGAGATACGTCATAGCGGGGGAAAACACTTACGTTTTGTCTCCATTCATTCTCAATGGGGACAAAACTGAACTGAATGAAGAAGAGTGCACCAGTTCCATGTATTCCGTTCTCTTTGGTTGTGTCCCCATTGCCGACAGAATAACGCTGCAAGCAGTGTATTTCTGTCCGCGATGTGGTGCGGAGCAAGACGGATCCGTCATGACTCACAATATAAGTCAATGGGGACAGATCCGTTTTCTCTGACACAATAGAAAACGCATCCTTCCCCCATTGACTTTCAATGGTGTTCATGACTGATCCATCATGGCTATTTTAAAGATAATACAACCGGATCCATTCGGAACGGATGCAGGCAGTTGTATTATGGTGACGGAAGCGTTTTTGCTGATCCATGATGAATCCATGGATGATATGTTTAGTGGGGGCATGAGATGTCTCAAAATTATCAAGAGGCTCACACTTCTTAATAATTTTGGTGCATCTTGCTAGGTCCATTCATAATCTGAAATATATGCCAGCTTTATATTCCTGCTAGAGGTTTATGAATGTAAAGGTAAAGGCCGAAATTAACGTTATCAGTTGGGATTGTGTCCCTGCACAGTCTGACAACATCCAATCAGTGTTGTCAACTCGTAATGCCCATCTGGACCTTCATTGCAAACTGCCAGAAATTCATAGTAACATAGTAACATAGTAACATAGTTTATAAGGCCGAAAAAAGACATCTGTCCATCCAGTTCGGCCTCTTTTCCTACAAGTTGATCCAGAGGAAGGCAAAAAAACCCTGTGAGGTAGAAGCCAGTTTTCCCCACTTTAGGGAAAAAAATTCCTTCCCGACTCCAATCAGGCAATCAGAATTACTCCCTGGATCAACGACCCCTCTCTAGTTACTATAACTTGTAATATTATTACCCTCCAAAAATACATCCAGGCCCCTTTTGAACTCTTTTAGTGAACTTACCATCACCACCTCCTCAGGCAGAGAGTTCCATAGTCTCACTGCTCTTACCGTAAAGAATCCTCTTCTATGTTTGTGTACAAACCTTCTTTCCTCCAGACGCAGAGGATGGCCCCTCGTCACAGTCCTGGGGATAAATAGATCGTGGGAGAGATCTCTGTACTGACCTCTGATATATTTATACATAGTTATTAGATCTCCCCTCAGTCGTCTTTTTTCTAAAGTGAATAAGCCTAATTTTGATAATCTTTCTGGGTACTGTAGTCCACCCATTCCAGTTATTACTTTAGTTGCCCTCCTCTGAACCCTCTCCAGCTCTGCTATGTCTGCCTTGTTCACAGGAGCCCAGAACTGTACACAGTACTCCATGTGTGGTCTGACTAGTGATTTGTAAAGTGGCAGGACTATGTTCTCATCACGGGCATCTATGCCTCTTTTGATGCAGCCCATTATCTTACTGGCCTTGGCAGCAGCTGTCTGACACTGGTTTCTGCAGCTTAGCTTTCTGTTCACTAAAATTCCTAGGTCCTTTTCTATGTCAGAGTTACCCAATATTTTACCATTTAGTATGTACTGGTGACTTGCATTATTCCTTCCCATATGCATAACTTTACATTTGTCAGTGTTAAACCTCATCTGCCACTTCTCTGCCCAAGCCTCCAGTCTATCCAGATCCATCTGTAGCAGTGTACTGTCCTCTTCTGTGTTAATTACTTCACACAGTTTAGTGTCATCTGCAAAAATTGATATTTTACTGTGCAAGCCTTCTACAAGATCATTAATAAATATATTGAAGAGA
Organism: Rhinella marina; assembly: GCA_900303285.1. Taxonomy (NCBI): domain Eukaryota; kingdom Metazoa; phylum Chordata; class Amphibia; order Anura; family Bufonidae; genus Rhinella; species Rhinella marina. The sequence continues at coordinate 49,898 of ONZH01008460.1, forward strand.
ATAGGGCCCAATACTGACCCCTGTGGTACCCCACTAGTGACAGTGACCCAATCTGAGTATGTACCATTAATAACCATTCAAGGACTTCTAGCAGGAATAATAAATGAATGACATAACATAGAGTCCTAAGCATAGATGCTCTAGAATTGTTATTACATGGGGATTGCAAATAGTAAAACAGACATATCAGGAGTGCTGACAGATCCTCTTTATTTTGCAGCAAGCACTTATAATTTTCAACAGATCCATTTTCAGTTGTTCTGTTGGATGAAAGAATATGACTGATTAATGGCCAAATTTGGGTTTTCAAATTTTCTCTTGTTTATGGCCAATTTAACAGTAGAAGAGACACCCATCTATAACCCATTATCTCTAACAGGAAGCATGTAGCAGCCTAAGAGGAGCTGGAGTGAAGGATGGGAGTGGTAGTGGCTCTGGCTGTCACAGTAAACCACAGCGGCTGTCCTCACACTGTTGTTCCCTAGGGCCATGCAGTGAAAGAAGGGGCACCCATTCTTCCCTGCACACCTGATTCTGGGGCTCCTGCCCGATGGTAGCTGGGGTGCCGTTGATGTTCGGTGTTTGGATGGGTGCAAGGCAGGGCTTGTAGACTGCAATGGCCAGCACATGGCATAGAAGTCAGAAAACCAGGCCAGAGATAGAATAATAAACACTCTCTCTATGAAGTAACGACAATTGACTGGGCACCAGAGCAAATTTTTGAATGTCATTTTAAAATACTGTTGAGCGGGCCCTGACAATAAAATCTTTTAGTAATCCTCCTGAGGTGGGCCCTTGTGGATCTGGGCCCCAAAGCAGCTGCTTCCCCTGCTTCCTCTATACCTAAGTCTCTCTTTAGTGTGGTGCTGAGTAGGAGTAGTAGTAGTAGTACATTCAACTATAGAAGCCACAGTTCCAATTGTACACAGTGCAATTCTCTCCCAGATAGCAGTGTATGAATTTAGGCAAGGATGTATTTATGGCCCTTTTTTCTCTTTGTCTTGCCAAAGTCTCTCAATAGAATCTATGGTTGGCAACAGTAATCTGGCAATGATGGCTGTATATCCCTGTGGGATATAGGTTTTGAAGGCATATTGGGCCATTCTCTTTTTTTCTCCTTTATCTTTCTGTAGGTCTTGCAGAGATCTGTTAGTCTCTAGAATGATGAGGCCCAACAAGAAGGAGCATATGGACTTTACTTCCTTTCTCTCTTAAACTCCAAAACAGACTCTCCTAGAGGGGCCTGCCCACATCTAACCTCCTACGAGGGCTTAGCCAGGGTTTGTTAACCCTGAGTTTGCCATCCATACACACTATACTGGGTGCAAAACATAGTATAGCAATGTATTTCATAACATTTAATTAACAAACCATTCACAGATACCCATTCGGGTACTGAACTCACACTTGCCAACATCTCTATGCATGAGAAGAAAGGTTTAGTTGACCATAGCAACCAATCAGATTCCACCTTTCATTTTCCAACGGAGCTGTCAAAAATGGATGGTGGAATCTGATTGGTTGTTATGGGCAACTAAGCCAGTTCTACTTTACACCAGTTTGATAAATGACCTCATATATCTCTTGACTATACCATGAACGTGCAAGGCCCACTGAGCATGCATGTTAATTTGAATTGGAAATGGGAATAGGCTGTGGGAACAAAGTATGGAGCCGGTTGAAATGTAAAGTGTCTATTCTTTCTTTCCATCAGCATCTAGAGAAGATTCAGAATGTCCCCATACACATTAGGTTGTTGACACTTCAGGTTGTTGGTTAATTCAGTTTTTTTCGAATGAGTACGGCCAAATTATGTGCCTATGGTCACTGGAAGGAATTAACATCTCCCACCTATATAGTCCATACATAGTCTATCATAGATAACTGTAATTTTACATATTAGAGCATGATTAAATTGCTGCCGTGAAGCTGATATTGATACTTTTGGTTGTTTCTAGACTAGGGTCAGTATGAAATAGATATGATGGGTTTGAAATGTAAACAAGGTACAAAACTTAAAGTAAAATGATTCCTTAATAATGTGGAAAAAATTCTGTTTAGACATATGCAAAGACTGTCTGTTCACATGCCCATATGATCCCTTGCTAATTTATCTGCTAAGTTCAGTGATCCCTGTTCACTTCTCCTCCCTTTATGATAAAGTGAGAAAACATATTCTTATTCTCTGTGGAAAATGCTGCACAATCAATATCCCTGGATATCCTCAAGTCTCATTAGGACATCAGTTCAGTCCACGTTTCTATCCAATTCTCACAGTGTGCTCTGTGTCTTTCACTTAAGCTTCTCCATTGCATTTATACTTCTATTCCCTTCATCAAGTTTGTGAGCATTCTGGAAAAACCACAATGATAACTGCACACGGAGGATGAATAGGAATGGAAAGATGCTTAGGCTAGCAATTTGATGATCAGCATATTAAAAAGAAATAGTACCAAGTTCCAGTAATGTCTTGGTGCTGCTAGGTTTCAATAGTATGTTCAGCAGGGGAACCAAATGCAGGGGCCCAAGGGCCACATATAGCTCCTGAGCCATGGGTTGGGAAATACCATATTAAAGAGGACCTTTCACCACTCCTGACATGCCTGGTTTAATAGCTTGATGCATTCCCCATGTAATAACAATTCTGGAGCATCTATTCTTATTGCTTTGTGTTGTGCCATTCCTTTATTATTTCAACTAAAAGTAATGAATAAATTGCTAGCAGTCTGCAGTAAGGGTTCAGAGGGGTGGTAACCAGTTGGGGGTGTGTACCTGCACAGACTCACTCTATCCAATCAGTGCTGCCATTTTCAAACTGTGCAGGAACACACGCCCAACTTGTTACTACCCCTCTGTACCCTTAATGCAGACTGCTAGTAATTTGGTCATAACTTCTAGTAGTACTAATAAAGGAATGGCACAACATAGAGCCATAACAATAGATGCTCCAGAATTGTTATTACATGGGGAATGCATGAAGCTATTAAAACAGACTTGTCAGGGGTAGTGAAAAGTCATCTTTAAGTGTTTAAAAGAAGAAAAATAAAATTGACTTCTACTTTGAAATGATTCAAGTTAAGGAATATAAGAGCTCTTATACTATAATATTAGACATACAGTCAAATGATGCCTGACATTTACAGGTTTGATGCCTGACATTCTACAAATTTCTGCAACCCCGTAAAACCTAAAAACCATTCCTCTTACCCCTGCTCCCTTGGTCCCTCTTGCAGGAGCATTATGGAACGCACGCTCTGTTAATAACAAACTATCTTACATCCATGACCTTTTCATCTCGCAAAAACTTTCCTTTCTGGGTCTCACAGAAACATGGCTGACACCCTCCGACATTGCCTCCCCTGCTGCGCTCTCTTTTAGCGGATTTCATTTCACCCACACCCCCCGCCCTGGCAAACATGGTGGAAGTGTTGGTCTGCTCCTATCAGACAACTGTTCCTACAGCCCAACTCCACCGCCACCCTCCATATCTCTCACTTCATTTGAAGTACATTCTGTTCGCATCTACTCTCCCTCCAACCTGCAAGTAGCTGTCATTTACCACCCCCCAGGTCCAGCCACCATCTTTCTTGACCACTTTAATACCTGGCTCCTACACTTTCTTTCTGCCAACATCCCTGCTATCATCATGGGTGACTTCAACATCCCCATTGACACTTGCCACTCGACTGCCTTCAAACTTCTGGCACTCTCTTTCTCATTCGGCCTCTCGCAGTGGTCTTCCGCTCCCACCCACAGAGATGGCCACACTCTTGATCTTATCTTTACCCGCCTCTGCTCCCTATCTAACCTTTCTAATTCGCATCTCCCTCTATCTGACCACAACCTACTTACCTTCTCTTCACTGGTCTCTTCTGCTGCTCCCCCGGTCCACACCCTAGTGCACCCCCGCAGGAACCTTAAACATCTCGACCTTCACCTTTCTGACTCTCTCTTGCCTCTCTCGAACATTTGTTCCCTCCAAGACCCTGATGCTGCCACCACTCTGTATAACACCACAATAACTACAGCTCTGGACTCTGTCGCCCCCCTCACACTCAACACAACCCGGAAAATCAACAGACAACCCTGGCACACCGACCTGACCAAGAAACTCAGACAAGCTTCCAGAGCTGCTGAGCGGTGATGGAAGAATTCCCATTCTAAGGATCACTTCACCACATACAGACAATCCCTCCTCATTTTCAAATCCTCACTCGCTGATGCAAAACAGGCCTATTTCTCATCTCTAATATCTTCCCTGTCCCACAACCCCAAACAACCTTTCAACACTTTTAACTCTCTCCTCCGGCCCCCAACACCCCCACCCTCACCTCTCATCTCAGCAGAGGACTTTGCCACATACTTCAAACAAAAGATCATCAACATCAGAGGAGGCTTCAGTGCACAGTCCCCACAGCCCCTCTACACAACTACTCAGTCCTCTTCTCCCAAAACCTGCTTCTCCACCATTACAGAAGAACAGCTTTCCACCCTACTCTCCAGATCACATCTCACCACCTGCGCACTTGATCCAATCCCATCCCACCTCATTCCCAACCTCACCACAGTTTTTATCCCAGCCCTAACTCATCTCTTCAACCTATCACTAACCTCTGGTGTCTTCCCCTCTGGTTTTTAAACACGCTACAATTAAAACCCATCCTTAAAAAGCCTTCACTTGACCCATCTTCTTTGTCCAGCTATCGCCCAATATCACTTCTTCCATATGCCTCAAAGCTACTTGAGCAACATGTGCATTCTGAACTGTCCTCTCTCAACCTCTCCTCCTGCTCACTCTTTGACCGGCTACAATCTGGCTTCCGACCCCACCACTCGACTGAAACTGCCCTCACCAAAGTCACCAACGACCTGCTAGCAGCCAAAACCAAAAAAAATTTCTCTGTCCTCCTCCTCCTTGACCTGTCCTCTGCCTTTGACACTGTCGACCACTCCCTTCTGCTACAAACTCTCTCATCTCTTGGCATCACCGACCTGGCCCTCTCATGGATTGCATCATACCTCACAGACCGGACATTTAGCGTCTCCCACTCTTACACCACCTCTTCCTCTCAATCTCTCTCTGTTGGCGTCCCACAAGGCTCTGTCCTAGGACCCCTGTTCTTCTCTATCTATACCTTCGGCCTGGGACAGCTCATAGAGTCCCATGGCTTTCAGTATCACCTTTATGCTGACGACACACAAATATACCTCTCTGGTCCAGACATCACCACCTTACTATCCAGAATCCCACAATGCCTATCTTCCATATCCTCTTTCTTCTCCTCCCACTTTCTAAAACTTAACATGGACAAAACAGAATTTATCATCTTTCCTCCATCTTGCACAACCCCTCCAACAGACCTATCTATCACGATCAACGGCTACACACTCTCCCCAGTCAAACAAGTCCGCTGCCTTGGAGTTACCTTAGATTCTGCCCTCTCCTTCAGACCACACATCCAAGCCCTTTCCACCACCTGCCGCCTCCAACTCAAAAATATCTCCTGGATTCGCGCGTTCCTCAACTATGAGTCTGCAAAAGTGCTAGTACACGCCCTCATCATCTCCCGCCTAGACTACTGCAACATTCTCCTCTGTGGCCTTCCATCTAGCACTCTTGCCCCCCTCCAATCTATCCTCAACTCTGCTGTCCGACTAATCCACCTCTCACCCTGTTACTCCTTTGCTTCTCCCCTTTGCCAATCCCTTCATTGGCTCCCCATTGCCCAGAGAATTCAGTTCAAAATACTAAGAAATACATACAAGGCCGTCCACAACCTGTCCCCTACCTACATCTCTGAGCTACTTTCCCGATACAGCCCCACACGTAATCTCCGATCCTCGCAAGACCTCCTTCTCTCCTCCCCTCTTATCACCTCTTCCCACAGTCACCTCCAGGATTTCTCCCGTGCAGCCCCCATACTCTGGAACTCTCTACCCCAATATATCAGACTCTCACCTACAGTGGAATCCTTCAAAAGAAACCTGAAAACCTACCTCTTCAGACAAGCCTACAACCAGTGACCCTGCTGCCTCTACACCGCCATGACCAGCTCTACCCTCACCTACTGTGTCCTTTTCCCATACCACATAGATTGTAAGCCCTCGCGGGCAGAGCCCTCCCTCCTTGTGTACCAGTTTGTAATTAGTCTTGTTTCATGCTTAGTGCAATTGTCTTTATTATGTATGTAAACCCCTTTTAATATGTACAGCGCTATGGAATGAATGGCGCTTTAATAATAAATAATAATAAATAAATAATAATTAAAGAAGCTTCACTATTATGAAACATCTGACAACTATAGAATTTTGGAAAAATTGTCAGATGCAGATTTGCTCTGCTGGATTTATATCAAGCTGGCAACTCAAGGGGAGTGTCTTTCTCTGCTGCAGCTAAGGGGGCATGTCTCAGCTCTCCCTATCACAGCTCAGGAGGCAGTTGAAGGATGATACTGAGCATGTGCGGCCTTCTCATTGAGCAGGTCATAGAAATAAAAAAACAAACAGCAGCTGACGCTGTACAGATACATTTTATTAAATAGCTCATTGGCTAAATTGCAAAATTTTTAATTACATGCAATTACAAAAGTATTTAGATCCAGGTGCTGGTTTGAAAAGTGTACAATATTTTTTGTGAGACAGCCCCTTTTGGTGGAGGTAACAATACGTTTACAGATATAGAAAGACAGATACACTATCAAGATGAAACATACTGTATATTAGATGCCATATTGATTCATACGATATATGTTAATACTGTCAATGTAATATATATGTATATATATATATATACATAGGTATATATATATATATATATATATATATATATATATATATATCTTTGTTTCCAATATAGATAAAAAACGTGTCTAGTTAATGACTCCTAGTCATCCATTATTCTATACTACAACCATATGTTTCCTCCAGGCTCCAGTGTCACTGCTGACCCATCACTGCGGGTCAGAATGCCATTTCTCCACGTAAATAAATAGGACAATTTACTCATAGACACTAAACAGCCTTGTCTTACTTAAAGCTGTTTATGTTGTTTTTAGGTTAATTCGCATTGTTAATAAGCCAGATGCACATTACCTCTCACATTGCTGACATATTAGTCTCTAAAGGTGCAAAAATCTTTCACTGCTTTAGGCTAGGTTCACATCTGTGGCAGAGGTTTGGGTAGGAGTCTTTGTTGCAGATTTTGGGATGCAAAAAGCCAAAATACTGCTACACAAAGCTGTATTTTATCAGACAAAAATCCAGTATTCACACTGGACACCGGATGGACCCCATGATAGTGATCCAGTATCCAGCATAAGCCGGATCCGGGAGTTCCAGTATTCTGTTCCTATGACGGAATACCAAAATCTAGCACTAACATGCACTTAGCTTTTCTCTACCTTTCTCTAGTTCTTCACCACCTGGAACATTACATATCTTGAAATAATATCTTCTTAACGTTAAATAATTCACAAAAAGAAATCATTAGAGTACCTTTTTAGATGTGGTCTTAAAGCAGCTGAAGCTGCTGTGCATAAAGCGGCCATACATTAGGGATTTTAGATTTTCCTTAATGTCTTATCCTGTATGATTGGTCTGGAAGGTTGTCGTTTTTGGTCGACAAACCATATATTAACCCTTTAATGACCAGGCCTGAAAGGGCTTTAAACATTTTTTTTTTTAATTTTACGGTGTATGGTGGTTTAACAGTCCGAACGTTCTTATTTGTACCAAAACACAATTTGCAATGTACTGTACATGACACCTGTACATGACATTTATTTCTTTTTTAGTTTTAGGCTACTTTCACACTAGCTTTTCTATTTTCCAGTATTGAGATCCGTCATAGGATCTCAATACCGGAAAAGACGTTTCCGTTTGGCCTAATTCTTTGTCAATGGGGACAAAAGGTAACTGAACAGACCGGAAGGCTCCAAAATTCTTTCTGTTCTGTTCTCATACCGGAGAGCAAACTTCAGCATGCTGCAGTTTTCTTTCCGTCATGGGATGTGGAGCAATGCAATGCAAGTCAATGGGGATGGATCTGCTTTCTCTGACAAAATCTGACACAATAGATAACGGATCTGTCCCCCATGGACTTTCAGTGGAGTTCATGACGGATCAGTCATTGCTATGTTAAAGATAATACAACCGGATCTGTTCATAACGGATGTAGTGGTTGTATTATCAATAACAGAAGCGTTTTTGCTAAACCCTGCCGGATCCAGCAAAAACGCTAGTGTGAAAGTAGCCTCATTTGGGAATAACTGCAAAAAAAATGTAAAAAGGTCATTTTTAATTATAGCACCTTATTATTTAAATATGCAAACTGACATCAAAGTAAATTATGTAAATGAGTTCCCTATTCTGTGTCATTTTGATATATAATATGTATAGATTTGTGTGAATAGGGAGATTATAGTGTGAATAGGGAGACTATTTCAATTGATGTGGGTATTTTTTTCTTTCATGTGTATTTTATTATATTTTTTACTTAACTTTTTAAGTATAGTTTTGGCACATAATATTTCTCCCACGAAGTCTATACCACTTGACCCTTTTTTTTTTGTATTTTGTGCTTCCATCTAAAGGAGCCCCAGTTATAGAGGAAAACAGCCCCCTGTGGAGGCTCTGAATACATGCAGAACTGATAAGGGTCTGCTGGGGCCCTCTATGGGGCACTACATAAATGCAGAACTGATCATTGTCTGCTGGGGCCCTCTATGGGGCACTGCATACATGCAGAACTGATCAGGGTCTGCTGCTAAGACTCAAAAGCTCTGCTATGTCTAAAACACTTTGCGATCACTGAACAGGAAAAGAACATGGCATAGCTGCTTCCTTTATACACTACATAGTGTTCACTGAGCGCTTTGTATGGAGGAAAGGAAAAGGAAGATGCCACTGTCTTCTCCTCAGGTTGGATTGCAGCAGAAGGACCTTTAATCCTGCAACATACATTAATAGCACTCCAAATTAAAGCCCAGCACCATGCACTAAACCACAAATCAATGATCAATGTCCTCTGGGATCTATCACCAATCTGTTGTTTGACATGAATGACTTACCCAGCAATGACCAACAAAATACAATACCAAAGATCAACTTTTTGAGAGATATCTGTCTTCGGTTAACATCATGCATGTTTTAGTCACTAACAGTCGTGAGAAAATGTTCTAAATACGCCTTTTGGCCCTTCCAAAACCTCTAATGGATGGCCAGGAAACATAAGACTATCAGGAAGTCGGTAAATACATGGTTGGCCGATTTCTATTGGAACAACAGAATGATTATAAACCACAATCAACTTAAGCACCAGTTAACATTTAACTTCTTGAGTTTCTTTTAATAATATATATTTATATTTAAGATGAGTAAACTGATGAAAAGCAACTATGGTTTTTGTCCTGTATGGGTTCAATCAGAACTATAACTAGTCTATATTAGATTTCCAGTGAACCCAATAGGTTCTGCTCATTGGCAGAAGGGGTTGGCAATGGAGAGAAAGCCAGCACTAATTCAAAGTGCAAATTCAAAGAACAGCAGACAGCATGTCAGAAATGCTTCCAGAAGCTCTGACAAATTGATTAAGACATTTGGTTTAGTAGAAAATGCATCAAATTTGAATGTGAATACAAGCAGACGACAATGTTATTTTTTGGCCATGAGTCTAGAAGCAATCTAGTTAGGGAGTTTGTCAATGGCAGAGAGTGAGAGTCTCCAGATGGATAAATGGTAAAGCAGAGTGTTAAGAAAACAAACAATATAATTATGACAATAAATGTCATTGTCTCACACATCACGCTTTTAAACCATAATTAAAAAATCCATGAAATAATGTATTTCAAACTTTTTCAAATTGACAGAGACAAGCTGGATGGTGCCGGAAATACAATATAAATGCTTATTCTCCATGGGAAATGGAGCAATATAATGTCCATCAATATCAGTGAGCAAATTCAACTAGAATCCTCAGCCAGTTGTGTAGCTAATAGATAGGGTTTGTTGTAGGAGAACTGCCATTGAGAAGCCTAATACAGTATCTAGTAAGATTGTGTAGACAAGACAATCCCTTTAAAGTGATCTGACGTGTTACATTCAAAAAAATTATACATGGGTTCTGAGAGGTAAAGAGCAGCATTACTTGTTACTGATTGCTGGATACCAGGTATTTTTTCATGGTTTCTTCTGATAATGTTAGTAGGATTCCACTGGAATCTGAATTTACAGGTTTGGTTTAATAAAGTTAATCATCATCTTTCGTACACATTACTGAACCCATTACTGAATTTTACGCTCAATGAGTATTAGACCTCATGCACATGAGAGTGTTCATTTTGACCCTTACACCTATTACACATGATTTTGGGTCTGCTAACTGCCTTTTCAGGCTTCATTTCATGGATCCTATAGAAGCACTGCATTTATTGCTTCTGGATGATAACCCAGTTTAATGTATGGCATGCAATGGAACGTTTTTTGTACTTTCACACAGACCTTTTACACAGACCTTTGCTTTTACGAAGGTATGTTTATATGGTTGTATCTATGGAACTGTGAAATGCAGAAAGACACCCTTTTAGGGATGAAACCCAAATTCACTTGCATGCATGAGGCCTTAAAATTGACATTTGTCTTGTTAATAACAGATATCCTGCACCAGTTGCTTAATCATTTTGGATATTTCTGCTACCCCATCTATGGCCTCTAAACTAGAATTCATTTAATTGTATTCTGTGTTATATTGTTGTTAACCCCCTATACTTAGCTGTCATCTAGTGCCCATTGTTGTATTTGGTTTATGAAGTTATCTATAGTTGTAATTCATTATGTCATTCATCTTGTAACTCCTCCTCAGTGAGCTCATATCCTGCAGTCTTTCCTGTTTGTCAGACATGCATCACAGAGCTAGAAAGAGCATTTTCCTTTGACCACTGACATAATTTCTCAAGGTAGAATTCAGCAGCGGTGGGTGTGCTTGCAAACAATAGGTATAAACGCCAGCTTCTCTGGAGGCCATGGAAGTGGACATAGGCACGCATGTGCAGCAGATCCCATCCCAGCCATCTCATAGCTGCATTGCAGCAGTGGCCGTAACCCCTGGAAATGAGCAGTGTATTATAATGTGATGAAAAAATGAATCCAGACAGCCAAGGAGGCAATATGGACAATCACAATACATTAGTAAGTGTCTTGTATTAACTTTCTCTACATGATAAATGCCACTTACTGAAGTGAGACAACCCCTTTAAGATCTGGACTTCTTTTTATGGAAAGCTGCTTTGTCCATGTCCCTCTCACAGTGGGTAGAAGATGAGTGTCTGAACAGCTAAGCACCAATAATTGTCAGAAAGTGATCCTACACACTATTTTAAGACTTTGTCCATGTCGGGTGTTATTTCTCATATGGATCCTCTCAGTTATCTACATGGTCTGATTTTTAGCCGCACCCCAAAAGTGAGCTTTAAAGGATAATCTAATTTTTGCATATGTTTTTTTACGGGACTTGAGGCTTTCAAATAACTTCTAACTACAGTAATTTATTAAATTGATAATGAACATAATATGATCAAAGTGAATGTACACTTTGATCACACCTCAAGTTAGAATGTTTCAGAAATACAGTATAGTACAGTAAGTCTATGGGCTTACAGTCCATAGCTTTCCACCTATAGTTAGTAAAAATGCTATTAAGCCTCTTCAGGACAGGTCATGGTTTCACTCAGGCATTTGCCTATGCATACCAACGTGTATGATGTAGTCTCTACAGCTGTAACCATCTAGCTGGGTCATGTCACAGAAAATGGATGACATGCAGCACTGAGCGCTAGCTTCAGTATGTTTATATTTCAAGTCTTGGAAGTTAAACCTTGCATCAGACGTGCTACCCTAGTGCAGTAAATGTAAGCATGTGATTATTATGCATATTGGAAAATAATACCAAAAGGAGTATTTTTCACAAATAATAGGGGTAGGATTATGTGGGTTAGATATACACTGCTGCTTTCTCGGTGAGGTCATTGAGAACATATTTGCAGCTTATGAATCCTTAACTGTCTTTTTCTGTGAAGCTGGTGGGATACTGAAGATTAATGATGAATATTGATATTGCACTTCTGGGCAGTCAAAACATAAGTGGTGTGTGAACCAACACCTTATCTGAGCCTCACATGTGTTTTATTGCTCTTTATTTCAGCACGTACAGATTTATGGTGACAAATGGTGTTAACTAGCTGATAATGAGTGAAATCCCATTCTTGAAACATTCCATAATTTGAGTGCGTGCCTCTCACGTTCCCCATCAGACACAAGCTTTGTAGACTGGAAGCCCTCCGTCAAGTTCAGTGCTGTGGGAGAACATACTTATAGGACAAAGCACTGGAGATGGACGAGGAGGCCAACCACTCTCTCTCTGAATTATTCACTACTTTGCTGTGGTCTACATGCTGGGTCATCAGTGTTCACAGCAGGGAGAAAAGCATTACTTATTATCAGAATGACATTGCTCACTGGAAGGAAACTTTTTTTTTTGTTCATTGCTCTTTCAGGTTTTAACAAGACATTGCATTCTTGTAATCTTCCCCTAGGCAGCAATGCTCTACACAAGCTGGAGATATAATAACAATAGGGAAGCTTAGTTAGCTTCAACTGGTGATTTTTTTCTATATTCCTATATATTAGTATAGGAGCTTGAAGAGCCAGTAAGTGACGTTCAGAAAAAAAGCAATCTAACCTGGGGGGAAATTCCCAACAATGTAAGTGATAGCTTAGTAAAGTGTAAGATGCCTCTACAAATAAAACATTATATAAATGCATTGTTTGGCCTATTCATCAGAATGTAGAACACCGGAACTTCATTCCGAGAAATGTTTTAAACAATGGATTTGCAAACTGATGCAAAAATTTGTGCATCTAAAAAGTTCAAAGGAACGGTAAAACAGTTTTCAAACCAGCATCCAGATCTGAATACTTTTGTTATTGCATGTAATAAAAATTTAGTATAGCCAATGAGTTATTCTATAAAATGTATTTGTATAGCGCCACTCTCTGTTTGTTGTTTCCTCAATTTTTGTCCATTTCACTGAGCTGGTTGAACATGCTCAAATTAAATCTTCAACTGCAACCAGCCATATGTTCCGTTAGAGGCTGAGTCAGTTACATGGAGAGAGCTGCAGCAGAAAGGACACATCCCTATGAGCTGCCAGGCTGAAAAGAATCTAGCAGAGCTATTGGAGAAATGAATAGAGAGATCTCTGGACCTATTTGAGGTACATGGCTGGTTCTAGTTTTATTAGAAAGGTATTTTTATATACTGTATGATGTCTGATTTTCATTTTTTACATTAATCTTTAAAGATGACCTGTCACCACTCCTGACATATCTGTTTTAGTAAATAATTTACCTCCCATGCAATAACGATCCTCAAAACATCTTGTCATATAACTCCATGTTGTGCCATCCATCTATTATTCCTCTATTAGAAGTTTATGAATGAATATGTAGCTGGATTTTACCAGTTGGGGGAGTGTCCCTACATCGTACAACAGTGTCCAATCAGTGCCGCCAATGGTAAACCGTTCAGGCACACACCTACAACTGATATCATCCAGTTGGCAATTCACTATAAACGTCTGGTAGGATTTATAAAAGAATGGCACAACATACAGTTATGAAAAGATGCTCCAGATTTGTTATTGCATGGAGAATGCAGGCACTTACTAAAACGGGTGTGTCAGGAGTGGTGACAGGTCCTCTTTAAAGAAAATATAGAACCGATTTTCATCAAAGCATGAGCGCCCTCCCTAAAAATAATCAAAATTCTGTGTTTGGGGTTTCAGTTTCTCTCAGCCACTTACTACTATTATAATGTATATTAGAAGGTAACATAACTTTTTGTTTGTTAATGACGTAAACATTAAAACCTTAAAGGGAAGCTGTCAGATTGAACACGGTATCTGAGCTGAAGGCAACATGTTATAGAGCAGTAAGAGCTGAGCAGATTGATATATAATTTTGTAAGAAAAGATTCAGTAAATCTTGGAATTTATACATTTGCTCATTCTGGGCTCATTCTCTGCTCATTCTGGGCTTCCCTCTATGATTGTGTATACAGAAATAGCTGTCAATCACTGGCAGGAATACCTCCTTGTCTTCAAAGACCAGAATGAACAGGAATTTAAATGAATGAAATACAAGTTTTACTGAATATTTTCCCATAAAACTATATATCAATCTGCTCAGCTCCTCCTGCTCTATAATATGGTGCCTGCAGCTCAGACACCATTTTCAGCATGACAGGTTCGCTTTAAACCAGAAAACCCATTTAAGTTCTCACAAACTGGGTTTTGAAGGTAAGAGCTACAAGTAATATGTCTTTATCATAAATTACTTTCCATAAACTAGAAAGTCACGTTTTCCATGCATCGTGTTGGTGTTGTATCTTGGACTTTCACACAGTGCATTGCATGAGGAAGTCTTCAAAGGAATCCAACTAGGACCCAGAATGGATGAATGAAGCCAGTATAGAAGAAATGTAGGGCACCAGGTATGATGACAACATAGGTGTCATTTATGGTTGAGTTTTAGGTTTAGACTGGAGGGTCACTGTAAGAATAATGTCCTGGAAACTGGCTTATTGAGACACTGAAAAAAATAAGAGATATGATTTCATGAAATATCCTGTTAGAAACATATTGCAGTATAAAACTCACTGTAACTAAAGTGGTGACAGATACTCTTTTTAAGTTCTTTACATCCAACATTGTGGTTTTGCAGGGAATTCAAGCTCTAGGAATCCAGTCGTCTGTAATCCTTCTTCAAATATACAAGTGAAATTTTACATGAATCCTTTAGTATTTGGCTGACTTTAAAGCTATGTATATAATATGATTGTGATGACTATAAGAAGGCATAATACAAAGTTTTAAGTACTTTTAAATGAATTGTTGCAATAAAGCAACATTCACCTTTATGCTTGATCGATGCTTGTTTTCTCCTTCACTCCTCTAGTTTTGTCCTTTGAGGGGAGAGGCTGAGAAAATTAAAACAATACTGTTGGCATTTCTAGCCTGAGAACTGAAACTTCTAAATAGGGCTGCAGACGTTCGTATGAAATATATACTTGGTGTCAGTGGTTTATTGTGGCTGATCTATTTGCATCTTTTCAAGTTGTCCCTAAAAGGATGTTTTAGCTTTATTGGTTAGAGAATATAATATTGTTACAAAAACTTTCCTTGTAAATCATTTGTATTTAGCTAGATCTGTTCTGTTAGATTTACATACGCCAATGTGAGGCTGGGTTCACATCTGCACTATGAACTCCGGCAGTGTGTTCCACCAGAGGAACAAACTGCCGGAGTTCACCGTATCCGGCATAGCTGAGTACCACCGTGCAGCGCTGAATCCCCAATCACTGTAATCCATCCTCTTTCTGGTATATATGCTGACTTTCAGCAGGATAAAAATGTTGCGTGTAGCATTTTTTTGTCTGGCTGAAAGCCATATGTATGCCGCATACAGTGACCGGATTACAGTGCCGAAGTTCACAATGCAGATGTGAACCTGGCCTAACATTTTCAATTGTTACAGAAGTTTAAAAAAAATAAAACTAAAGTAAACCAGGACTGGACCAAAATGAAGGTGTTATTTTGGTAATTGCTGGTAAGACAAGCTATTGTAAAATGAAATGTTCTGTACCTGTATAGTTTGTATACAGATGTAGCAGGGTTGACACACAAACTCTTAACTCAAATTTCTTAACTCATCACATTATTTTGAAACAAAAGCCATTGAAAAGCAATTGTAGTTGTTTGCTTAACGCATTTGGTTAGAGTACACGTCTCATAAAGTATGTGTGTTAACTCCACTACATCTGTACCTTTCGTTACAGTTTGCATGATCTCTGCTTGACGTCATCGAATAGGAAGTTTACAGGGGCTGTCCAGACAGGTAACAAAATGTTTTAACTAGTTTGGAAATTGAAATGGCTAACACTTACTAATATACAGTACTTTAATAATGAAAGCTCCACTGACGTCCCAATTTCAATGTCAGTCATGTGGTCCAGTTTTCATGGTCTCGGCTTGAAGTTACTAAATAGGAAGCTTAAAGGGATTGTCCAAATTTTTCTAAATGTTTTAACTAGTTTGGAAATTGAAATTGCTAAAACTTACTAACATACTTTAAAGGAAATCTGTCACATGATTTTAGTGTTTTAAACTAAAGCTATAGCCATGTTCAGTAAAGTACCTTGAGTCCAGATGTGGTCTCCAATCTTTCTTTTCAGCTTCCGTTTTCGTTTTATTTTACTTTTTCTGATATGTAAATTTCCTCTGAAGGAGCGCAGAGGGGCGTTAGGGAGCCCAGTAACGCCCCCCTCCTGTGCCCAGCACGCCTTCTTCATGCTCCAAAACGCGCCTATTTAGGGACGGACTAACGGCCCATATTAGCATTGTAGACCACCGCCCCCCTCAACTACGTCACGGCAGCTCTGGAAACCACTCGCAGAGCTGCCTGCTTCGCCCGGCCGAAATCTCGCGCAGGCGAAATCTCCCGAGATTTCGGCCGGGCAAAGCAGGCAGCTCTGCGAGTGGTTTCCAGAGCTGCCGTGACGTAGTTGAGGGGGGCGGCGGCCTACAATGCTAATATGGGCCGTTAGTCCGTCCCTAAATAGGCGCGTTTTGGAGCATGAAGAAGGCGTGCTGGGCACAGGAGGGGGGCGTTACTGGGCTCCCTAACGCCCCTCTGGGCTCCTTCAGAGGAAATTTACATATCAGAAAAAGTAAAATAAAACGAAAACGGAAGCTGAAAAGAAAGATTGGAGACCACATCTGGACTCAAGGTACTTTACTGAACATGGCTATAGTTTTAGTTTAAAACACTAAAATCATGTGACAGATTTCCTTTAATTATGAAAGCTCCACTGATGTCCCAATTTCACTGCCAGTGAAGGCTCCACTTCTGCATTAATCTGGTTCAGTTCATTAGCTAAGTCAGCTCACTTTACTGTCTGTCTTCTGAATGAACTATAATGGAGGAGCCAATTGTGACTTGAAATGTGTAAGCTGTGAGAATGATTCATATGATGGATTTTCTAAAACTGTAAGTTTTTCTACTTCTGAATTCCTTCTTCTTTCTGGTAGAGATGAGCGAATCTTTTCGCCTCTTCGTAGATTCGATACAAATCTTGGAAATTTTCCGCTGCGATGCGAATCCAGATTTTTTGAGATTCGCTTAGTTAGATTCGAAAATGTTCTTAAAGCTTTCTACGCATTCGCTACGTACTTGTCTGATAAATTGTATGCTAATGTTACTTATAAGTTACTTTATAAGCTGATGCGTACGAATTCAGTTAATTAGCGAACTTTTACTGTTCGTTATTTGTGCGGCATTAAGCCCAGGACGAAAGCGGTGACCTGACCTAGTGGGAAGGGCTTTCTCTGATTGGCTCACAGGCTCGGTAAACCAGTGACGCTTTAGTTGTGCTGCGACTGCTGAGACGAGCAGAAGCACTGTCTGTGAAGTTCTGAGAGACAGCGAACTGTTTTGTTAAAATTGGGATGTAATCGTTCTGGGAATCCATATTGCACATATCAGGGATACTGCAGGGCCAGTGCAGGGCAAGTAATTAATCAAGCAGTGAGAGAGACAGGGAGAGAGATAGGGAGGGAGACAGGGAGAAAGACAGGGAGAGAGACAAAGACCAGCTGCAGGGCCACAGTCAAGTGAAAAATGTCTGGCATGGAAAAGCAAAAGGTTTCCAGCCAGACCTCGAGCTCCAAAAAAAAGGAGAAGGTGGCACAGGGTAGCAGTGCCAAAGGACCTGTAGCCGGAGCTTCTAAGGCGCAAAATTGTAGTGAAGGAGAAAGTGGATGAGGTAGTGGAGTGGATGGCACACTCATCTCAATCACAGCCGGATGATCTGCTGTCATCTGCTGATAGAGTATCATGTAGCCAGGGGTCAGACTCAGAGCTTTCCTCCTGCTCCACCATTCCGCTCCAGCAAAGCCCGTCATTTTTGTAAGCAGTTTGTATGCTCATGCATACGTGTTCACATAAGTTGTGTACCTTTAACAACTGTACGTTCATTAATTGTGCGCGAATGTTCGCAAAACACCACATAATAACATATGATTTGTACGCAGCTTTGCCGAATAGATTCGTATGAGGTACGAATCTTTTGAAAAGTTCGACGAATATTCGGCGAAGCGAATTTTGTATGATTCGCTCATCTCTACTTTCTGGTATGTAGGTGAGTTGCACTGAACGTTTTTCTATAGGTCTACATAGAAGGTGTAAGGTGAAAGTTTTTAAAATCAAGACATTGCAAAGTTGCTTTACTTTATTATTTTAGATAGGGTATCAAATAGCTGCAAAAAGTTACACAGCCAATAAATAAATATTCAATCATTATTTTTTTTCAAAAAATATATATCTGGCTGTGTTAGTTAACAAAAGAGAGCCCCATTTACTTGTATTTCTACCCTCACTACACAAAAAGGCCTACAAATCAATAGACATTCTCTACGTTTGCATCAATCAAACAGAACTGGAAAATGGTGTTGTTATCACGTAAGAGTGCACTACCATATTAGCGCTTATCTTCCAAAAGTCAACTCTATTGTTCAGATGGATGAGACATATTTATGTTTTGATGGTTAGGGCAATTAATCAGTGGAGATCACTGCAGATGTTTCACAATGCCACCCTTTGTTTGGTGGCCGGGCTATCAGCTGCATGTTTTCCTAATATTTGTCCTTCTTTGCTGCCAACTTATTTGCTCATTTGTCCACCACTAGTCTTGAAATGATTTTGTAATTTGAATTTTGCCACTCCCTGTGGGGCAGACATCAGTAACTATAATATTTATTCTGCTTGTAAACAACCCTATTATTCTAGACTATTGGGCCTTGATAGGA
The DNA here is from genome assembly GCA_900303285.1 of Rhinella marina. Lineage (NCBI taxonomy): Eukaryota > Metazoa > Chordata > Amphibia > Anura > Bufonidae > Rhinella > Rhinella marina. The sequence goes on from ONZH01008460.1 coordinate 68,815, forward strand.
ATTAGATATAGAGGGGGTCATTTATTAAACAGAAATATGCCTAAATTGCGCAATGTGCGACTTCTCCCTTCTCACATCAGGTCTAAAAAAAATGGGCATGATGTGGGCGGGGAAGGGGCCAGACCGTATCATTTACCATTTTCTATCCCTGTTTTAGGAATAGAAAATGGTCAAAATGTAAGACAGCAAGGAAGCTATCCGAATATCAGGATAAATTCAATTCGCCACAAAGCCAAATTTCTTTGTGCTTTGTGGTAGTGAATCGATTTAACCTGAAATAGTCTGAAAAACAAACTGTGCACAGGATTTTGGCCGAGATCTTCAAGCAAGATGGCGGCATAGGCCCGTCATGAGCAAATGTATCAGGTAAGTATTAGTTTTTATTTATTTTTTAATTTTACAATTTTTTAAAAAAATTTACAATCTTGTTATTAATATCAGATGCCGCTTTCATACCTGATTGCGGCATCTGATGTTAATAACAAGATTGTAAATTTTTTCTTGTTATTAACATCAGATGCCGCAATCATGTATGAAAGCGGCATCTAATGGGGTACAATGATGGGGGAGGGGCAGCACAATTGCCACTCTCTGTCATTGCACCCAATACTTGCACAAATTGATTTTTTTGTAAAATTTGGTGAAGCAGCCAAATCTAATTTTTAAATACTTCGCTCATCACTACCCATAATCTTTATTGCTTCTGTATAACATCTTAAGATTTGATATGGAGTAAAAAATAACAGAATTACATAACATCTATGATGAAGCAAACATTTAAGGCGAAGTATCTATGTAGCAATCTTACTCCAGCTTCATTCAAATTCACTAGTGTACAAAACATGAATGGATAGTACAGAGATTTTGATGGTCATAGTTTTATACCTAGGTCTGTAACAATGACAAGAGGGCATCCTCTACCTCTGGAGGAAAGAAGGTTTCATCATCATTGTGGGGATTCTGTACTGTAAGATCAGTGAGACAATGGAACTCTCTAAGAGATGGCTGAGGCTCACACTTCAGTTATTTGGTCAGTTATTTCCATCAGTGATTTTGAGCCAAACCAGTAGTGAAGTAGTGAAGCCTACTCAGAGATATAAAGGGAACACCTATTCTGTGTTTTTGACCCAAACCTGGTTTTGGCTCACAGTAACTGATAGAAATCACTGATCAAATAACTGAAGTGTGAATTCACACTGATTCATTGAACAAGTTGAAGTAGGCCCTGGATGCCTTTATTGAGTGTATACATATTGCTGGTTATGGGTGCTACTAGATTTTTGGTATTTATTCTGATTGACATATTTGGAGCCAGAAAGAAAGTTTTCTCCCTTAATATACTACAATTGGCATCTGCTTCATTGGGGTTTTTGTCTTCTTTGGACTGGATGGCCTGTGACTTTTTCCAACCCTACCAACTATGTCATTATGTATACTGCTATTGTAACACATAGGAGACTGCTATATAAGGCATAGGTCTTCAGGTAATTTAAATTCCCTGCAGAGGCCACAGTCTAAACCCCTTGTGATAATTAATGGATATAAATGTCATTTGTGAAATAACCCCATTAAACTTTTTTATCACAAGCTATGAAATATGTCCTTCATTTAGCCTCAATGGAAATACTAAGTATGCAATCATATTACATACAACTATATAATGTTCCTTAAAGCTTTGAGACATACAAAGAGGCAGATGTAAGATGTTTCTATAGACTGTATAAACTACTACAGACATGTAACTACATAGAATTAACATAATAATAAATAGACATAATGACAGTGCCTCTTGTTTCTTGGGTTGCATTAAAGTAACTTTAGAAAAAAATGAAAAACGGAGTTCAGTTATAAGTCGACATATTGAGTAACATAAAACAAGGCATACAGAGTTGTTTTCTTCGCAGACAAATTATGGAATTGGTCAGAAGGAGAACATAGTAGAAAGGTTTAGGTCATGTCAAGTAAACAATTAGAATCGTCTATGTAAAACGCCTAAGGCGGTAGAGAAAGCACCGTACTAAGAAGGGGCAAGTAAGACAAGCTACAAATTAGTAGAACTGGCCAAAAGTCAAGATCTATCGCTCAAGAAGGCCCCTTTGCAGGAAACTTCAGGCCCCTGGACAGCTATTTTGGCCTGAGGCTACGCAACGCACAAAAATCTACCTTGGCTCTAGCATGTAAACAGAACTATTTACTTGTCTGAAAAGAAGCGGTCACTAAAAAGGGACAACTAGAACCTAAATGATAGATTTGACCTTAAAAGACCAATTCATCCAAGAATGGTCAGTTTTGTCCTTTAACACAGCAAGTTACTGAAAATATAATTTCATGAAATGTGAACTTCATCTTTGTACATTTTTATTTATAATTTGGAAATATAGTTTATAAAAAATCTGAGAATAACGTAAAATAAATGCAGACTTTAAAAGCAAAGAATAGCACAGAAAATTCACAATAAGCTCAGTTTATATGCAAGTTGTAGATTGTTGTTACAAAGGATAAGAATCAATGTCACATGGGCCGTGGCGTTTCTGTACAGTTTCCAAAGCTAATATTTACTATGCAGTTATCCATTACATTCATCACTTTGCTGTGTCTGCGAATGAACAATGATTAAGGATGCTCACTAGTCAAAAGTATACTTTTAATTTGTTTTATGGGGTTTTCTGGAAATGTTGTGCATTCAAAGGGATGTCATAGGAAATGATTCAGATGTTTGGATATGATATGGAATAAAGCTGCGCTCTGCCATATATACTGTTTATGTTTTGAAACAGCATTTTTAAATAAAAGTCATGAGTCTGAATGGCAGGGCAGAAATGCAGGAAATGCTCACTGTGCCTCATGGCAGATGCGGCCCTGGCAGAAGATATTGCCTAAAGGGAGTTGTCTATGATTTCACAAGTGATGGCCTGTCCAAAAGCCTGCACCCTGCCAATCAGTTGTTACGGAGTAGCTCCAGCACCACAATTTGGAGCCAGAACTATGCAGCTCAGTCCATTGTGTAGTGGAGGAGCTGGTAACTGCAGTACTGCTCCCTTTTACTACACAGTAGACAGAGCTGTGTAGTACAGGAGCTACTGCAGAACTGCAAACTGACAGGGTTGTGGGGTGCTGGACTCTCACTGATCAGATAGTTATAGCCTATCCTGAGGATAAGTCATCACTTTTAAAATCCTGGACAACCCCTTTTAGTCCCACTTTTAGATGTTGCATCAAACTACAGCTTGGTTATTCATAAAATGCTACAATTACATTACTGTGGTCATACCTACAGTCAGTGGCGTACTGCCAATAGAGGCAGACTACGCGGCTGCTATGGGGCCCGTGGGAGGGGGGCCCGAAGTGGATGGAAGGGAAGGGGTGATTGGAATGGGACAGCAGCAAGAAGAGTACATGGGGGTGACCATGAACTCTGCTTGCTGCTGATGGTTATTATATTGAGGACAGTGTGCCCTAGGCAGCCTTATCCCTGCCTGAGACACATAAAGTATCAGCAGCAGGAGGTGGGGGTGGGGGGGCTTGTGGCTGGCTGCTTGGGGCACACATTGACCAATATAAGATCATCAGCAGCATATATATATGTAGTATACATGATGCTGCCCCCCTCTGTATTGGTAGAAGGTATAGCTAGCCATTATATGTATTGCAGAGTCAGCCATTATATATACTATAGGGGGTATTATATATTCTACAGGGGGCATTATATATATATACTGCAGAGGCAGCCATTGTACAGTATATACTACATGGGTGACATTATACATACTGCAGAGGGGGCCACTATATATAATGGGGGAGAGAAGGCCATTGTGTATGCTAAAGGGGGGCATTATATATATTATTCAATATACTTCAGGGGGGAACATTATATATACTATGAATACAGAGGGTGCAGTATACTACGGGGGCGGGGGGGGGGGGGATTTTACATACCGACAGTACAGGTGGCATTATACATATGGGCACCATATTATACTGTATGTAGTAGCACTTCACAGTGTATTATAACTACAGTGATTGCAACTAATACCCATCCTTGACATGTGCTTACTTCCCTTTGTAAAACTTAACTTTTATTGCTTAACAATTTATTATTCCATTCACCCTTACTCAGTGATTTTAAAATTATCAGAATCGCTATTTAATATCATCTGTTTCTGCCTACTTTTCATAGGACCTCTCTAGTATTTGCCCTAGAGCCACATCTCTCCACATCCTAACTACACATCCCCAAGGGGGGGGCATGTGTAGTTAGGATTTTTAGCCAGAATCGCAAATGGAAAAGCCATAAATGAGCCCAGAGAGTGGGAGAGGAATTAATAATATAGAACAAGCTCTGTGTTAGGGTACAGGCGCGCAGTACCAGCATAGACACAGTGAATGATTGCTACACGAGATGTGGCTCTAGGGCAAATACTAGAGAGGTCCTATGAAGAGTAGGCAGAAACAGATGATATTAAATAGCGATTCTGATAATTTTAAAATCACTGAGTAAGGGTGAATGGAATAATAAATTGTTAAGCAATAAAAGTTAAGTTTTACAAAGGGAAGTAAGCACATGTCAAGGATGGGTATTAGTTGCAAGTGCAAATTGTAAATAAATGTAAAATAGCCCTACGTGTGCTTAGGTTTATTGTAAGAGGAATTTATAACTACAGTGGACACTGCAGTGGGGCTTTATAAATACTGGGCCTACTATAGGGGGCTTTATTACTACTGTGGGCTCTGTATGGGTCATTATTAATATTGGGGTACTTTGGGGGAACAATAGGGGGCTATATTTCTACTAGTGGCTCTATGGGGGCATTAGTAATATTGAGGGTTATTATTATTAAGCACAATATGGAGGGCATTACTATTAATGGGGTTCCTATTTGGTGTACTGGAGGCAGTCTGGGGGCACTATTACTAAGGGGGAAACTATCTAAATGATACTGATACATCTGCAGTATAGTATTTGGACGCATAAGGGAATACAATATTTGTGTGGGGGGAGTGGGGGGCAATACTGAGTTCTGCTATGGGGCCCCATGATTTCTATGTACGCCCCTGCCTACTGTTACGATTTTTAGCTGCCATAATATTAACATTTTGAAAGGATTAAGATAAGTAAATCAGCAAATACTCAGGGACTTAAAGTACTTCATTAACATGTATAGCCTTCCTAATGTAGATTCTTGTATTGCTTTTCTTGGATTTAGTTCCAAAAGGTATTTATTGGTTTGATTGCAAGAAGTACAGAGAGGTGCATACACAAGGTATACAAATACAAACCAGTCATGAAAAACATTTTTCAACTACAATGCAATGGTGAATGTTTCGAAAACAATAGCGTTAAACAATAAAATTGAACAATTAGTGCGTTGTGTGGATTCATTTCTAGTCACGAACCGTATCAAACAATCCGGGTCTAGCAAGGAAAGCTTAGCCGTCTGGACCCCCCCGATCAGGTAGGGGGAAGGGGATGGAGGGTACGGGGTAATGTGAAAGGCCTCCCAATGCCTAAGTCTTCCCTTTAGAGGGATAGAAAATATTGCAAATTGGGGGATTTAGAACAGTTTAGCCAGGGATTCCATATCTGATAATAACGTTCCCTCGTATCAGCTAAAGTAGCGTTCAATTTTTCATGTAAGGCTATTTGATTCACTCTATGAATGACTGCTGAGATAGAGAGCGATGTAGTTCGCCACCTAGATGCCACATGTATCCTGGCAGACATCAATATATATTGAAGTAGCTTATAAGCTGTATAATTTAGTGCTGATGGCTTAAGTCCCAGAAGATACACCGAGGCTGATAAGGGGAGATCCTTACCAAATACCTCATATAACCCTCTTTTCATGTTGGTCCAAAACCTGCGTACCACAGGACAGGTCCACCATATATGAAGAGTGGTTCCTGAGTCCTGACAACCTCTGAAACATAGTGGTGAAACATTAGGGTATATGAGGTGCAGCCTGGAGGGTACAAAATAAACCCTATGGAGAACCTTTAAAGATGTTTCCATAAGGGTAACCTGCCAGCTTCCTTTACTGATTGCCGTGCAACAGTCGGACCATTGTTCTGAAGTGAGGGTCTCCCCTAAATCCACCTCCCAGCCATGCATGAAAGCCAATTTAGCGTTAGAAGGTGGCGAATTCAGAGTGGCATAAATAGAGGAAAGGATGCCTTTCTCCAAGGATCTATATTTGCAAAGTCGTTCAAATGCAGTGAATTCTATCACGCTGTGTGCTGGTATTAGGGAGGTTAAAAAGTGAAAGACCTGAGAAACCCTGAAGAGTTCAGAGGATGGAGGCTCAAAGGTAGAGATAAAGTATGCTCTGGACATAAGCTTAGTGCGGAGTATAAAGTCACTCACATGACGAAGTCTAGTATGCTTCCACCAGACAAACGCAGTCAATGGTAAGCCTGGGGGAAATAGGGGGTTGCCAAATAAAGGAAGCATAGGGGAGACGTGGCTTTGTAATTTATATTTGAACCGGGTTTTCCTCCAAAGTTGTAACATAAGGTAGGGGATTTTAGCAGCCGGATTAATTGATCTCAAAGGGATGTCGGGTGACCATATTAATGCTAGAGGGGATATTGGTTGCAATAAGTCAGACTCTAGAGTAACCCATTGTGGAGAATTGGAAAAAGCATGAAAAGCTACTAATTGCGTCAGTCGGGCCGCCAAATAATACTTATAGAGATGAGGGACTGAAAGCCCACCCACCCTTTTGTGCAAGTGCATTATACGTCTAGCGATGCGTGGTCTTCTATACGCCCATATGAAACGGAAAATCTCGGTCTGTAGGGATTTTAAAGCTGATCCTGTGACCGGTGTGGGAAGACAGCGAAATAAGTACAGTATCCGTGGTAGGGTTACCATTTTCACAGTATGTACCCGTCCTATCCATGAGAGGGTGGGAGAATTCCAATTTACTAAATCCTGACGAAGTTTTGTGATGAGATGGGCATAATTCCATTTGAAGGTTGAGTCAAGGGTTTTTGGTAGATTAATCCCCAAATAAGGGAGGTAATCATCTCTACTTTTAAAGCCAAAATTGATCGAAATCAGCTCTCTAATGTTTGAAGGCGTGTTACAATGCAGGATCTCTGACTTATTGGCATTGATCCGAAGGCCAGAATAACCACTAAATGTGTCCAAGCATTTCATTAAGTTGGGTAATGTGATTAGAGGCTTGGTTATAGTAAGAAGCATATCATCGGCGAATAAACTAGCTTTATACTCCCGGGAGCCAATTTTAACTCCCGCTATGTCTGGATCATTTCGGATCATAATGGCCAACGGCTCAATAGCCAAAGCAAAGAGTGCAGGAGAGAGGGGACATCCCTGCCGGGTACCTCTGTGGATACGGATGGAACTAGGATCATCAGTTGGTATTTTAAGAAAGGCAGTTGGGGTTGTGTATAGCGTTTGTATGGAGCGCAGGAAGGGACCCGTTATGCCCATGGCAGACAGAACCTGGTAGAGGTATGACCAAGAAAGGCTATCAAATGCCTTTTCAATGTCTAAGGCTAGAATAGATAGAGGATGAGTATTCGTATTAGCCCATTGGATAATATTACAGATTTTTCTGACGTTATCCGGTGCTTGTCTACCAGGAATAAATCCCACCTGGTCATAATGGGTTAGCGTAGGGAGGTGAGAGTTGAGACGTTTGGCCAAGATGGAAGTGAAAATTTTTAGATCCACATTAAGTAGGGATATGGGGCGGTAATTTGCGGGGTATAAAGGGTCTTTTTCTGGTTTAGGAATCACCGTGATAAGCGCATCCAGCATTTCAGATGGTAGCTGACCGCCATGTAGGATAGAATTACAGAAGCATTTTAGATGGGGTATCAGGATGTCTTTAAACTTTTTGAAATAAAGCGCCGAAAACCCGTCTGGGCCCGGGGATTTGCCAAGTTTAGGGGATGCTATCGCCATGCCTATTTCCTCCTCCGTGATATCAACATTCATCGATTCTCTGGCAGATGAGGAGAGGGCCGGCAATGGTAGCGTTGCAAGAAATGCGGAGATATCTGCCTTAGGGGGATCAGTGGGCTGGGAATATAATTTTTGGTAAAACTCATGAAATTGTTGATATATTATGGTTGGATTGGATGTAATGCGTCCCCTAGCGTCCTTAATCTGGTAAATAGTGTTAATACGCTGCCGGGCTCTTAACTTAGCCGCCAACAACCTGTCCGGTTTATTGGCCAGTTTATAAAATCTAGCTTGGGTCCATCTTAGTGCTTTTTCAGTGCGATGTAATAAAGTGGCATCCAATTGTAGCTTGGTGTCCTTGATTGCCTTACTGAGATACATGGATGGTTGCCTCTGATTAGCTAATTCCAAGCGCATCAGTTTGGATTCCAGATCAGATTGGGCCCTCGAACGCTCCTTCCTCAGCCTAGACGCCTCCGCTATGATGAGTCCCCGAACCACAGTTTTATGTGCAGCCCAGTTGATCGCAGGGGTAGTGTCAGATGGATTATTGACAGCAAAATAGTCTCTAAGAGCTATAGATATGCGCTCTACTATAGAGGGATCCGTGAGAAGGGATTCGTTCAATCTCCAGGTATAAGGACACCTGGATGGAGAATCCAGGTTAAATTCGGCTAGTACCAGATCATGGTCAGACCAGGCACAGGGCACATGTCTTGCATATAAAAGTCGTGGAAGAAGCCTAGTGGAGGCCAGGATCCAATCTATTCTAGTATAGTGGCCATGTACAGGGGAAAAATAGGTATATCCCCGTTGTGGCCCGTTATGCTCCCTCCAGCAGTCGGCTATATCCAGTCCCTGCATAATGCTCCTTATCAGATTTTTGGACTTGGAGGGCAATTTGTCTGCCACAGGAGAAGACCTGTCCAACTGCGCATTAAACGTCATATTAAAATCCCCGCACCAAACAAGTGATGAGGGACAATACCGTTCTAGCAATTTACCCACAGTGCGGAAAAAAGAGGCAGGCTGACTATTGGGAGCATAAGAGTTGACCACACAAAGGGATGTGTTGTATAAAGATCCTACCACTATTATAAACCTTCCTTCAGGATCTACTATAGTGGTCTCAATTTGGAAGGGTAGGTTGTTTTTAACAAAGATGGCCACTCCTCTGCTCTTAGAGGGGTATGGAGCATGCGACAGCATAGTGTATCGGTTGTGAAAATATCTAGGACAGGATGTTGGGGTAAAATGCGTTTCCTGAAGACATATGATATCTGGTTTGAGCTTATCGTATTGGAGGAAAGCCTTACGTCTCTTAGGTGGAGAATTAAACCCCCTAACGTTATGGGATATGACTCTACACATGACTCGTGTATAAGGTATTTCTTAGATTCCTAGAAGAAGTGGTATGTCCAGAGCATATGAAGAGAAAGGGAGAGGAATTACAAGAGGAAGGGTAGATCGGGGAAGTCCATCGGCAATCGTACCAATATAAGGCAATAGAAGAGATCCATCTAGATCCACACAAAAACAATATAGTAAAGTGCTCATTGATCTGGAAACATAAACTCAATAAAATGAGTAAAACAACAGAAACAATCAGGGGCCACGTGTCGAGCCAAACATGTCGACAACGAGTCCTGAAACGCATATAGCGTGGAGAAAACATGATGCCCAAGCTCCGCGGCAATCAGCTCAGAAAATGGATTATAAAATAAAGGAGGTATAAGGAGAAAGCAGGATGAAATGAAGGGAAGAATTAGGGAAAAATAAAGACAAGAGCAAAGGATGGGAGGGGGAGGGGACAAAGAGGGAGGGAGAAAGGGACAAAGAGAGAAAGAGAATAGAAGAAAGACAAGGCCCGTCCACTGAAAATAGGAGGGAGGGTGGGCAGAGGAGCCCCCCCCATCCATCAATGGAGGAATACCAGCGACTTTATGGCCGGCCCCCCCCACTGGGGGAGACTCCAGCGCCCACCCCCGATGAGCAATCTGCTTGTCATCTGTTAGAAGCCCATACAATATAAATGGTCCCCAGGGATGTAGACATAGGTGGGGTAAATAAGATCCAAACAATAAGGACCAGCCCTGTAGTCAGGAATTGCAGGAGATTCCTCCCCCCCTGGATAGTAACAACAGACCGGGTGAGAAAATATCACCAATCGCGATCCTCAGTCACCATTCAGGGCCAGGAGAAATAGTAGCAAAATTAAGAGACATCCAAAGAGTTAGTCACAGTCAATACTAAAACTCGCAGAACAGCAAGCCATGACATATTACAATGAACATATAAGAAAAACACATCAATTGAGTGGCCTTACATGAGCAACATAACGGTTACCCCAGTAGCGGGACACCTAAAAGATTGAAAAACACCCGGATATATTGTTTATCGTAAGTTGTGTATCACATCCCCCCACCACAGACCGCGACAGCGGGTCGGGCGCCAAAGTTACGCCTATCACAACCCCAGTCGCAGTCCACGCAAGGAGGGAGAGGCACCACAAGCCGAGAGTCAAACAAGAAAACAATTAAACCAGAGAAATAAATACAGGTAGTCCCTCATTGGAAAGTGGGGGACTCAGTAAAGAGGTTAATACAGGCCTTCGGTGTGGAAGGACAGGGTCCCACCGCTGTAGTCCAAGAAAATTGAAACTCCCAGGGAATCGCGTAAATTGTCACAAGTTCAAGGAGGATCTCGGGGACGTCGGGGAGCTTCAGGTAGAGCAGGAAGAGGCTGTCGGCGAGTGTGCCACGATCTCATCGGTCTTTGCGCTAAGGACGTGGTAGGCGCAGGGTGCTCAAATGGAATACCTTCCCGTTGGAGCATGTCAAAGCCTTCCGAAAGATCCTTTATTGTGTAATCATGTCCACTGATCTTGCAGGCAACATGAAAGGGGAAACCCCACCGATAGCGAACTTGGGCTCTTTGAAGTGCCAATGTCACCGGCCGCATCATTCTTCTTTTTTCTAATGTAACTGGAGCCAGGTCAGCATACAATTGCACAGAGGAATCAACCCCCGGGAGAGCCTGTAAATTGCGTGCCGCCGCTAGAAGTGCATCACGCATTTCTGGGTAGTGTAGCTTGAGTATAATATCTCGGGGTACGTTGGGGTTTCTGGGGCGTCCCAGAGCTCTATGTACCCGGTCCATCCTAAACATGTTAGAGTCAACCTGAGGTAACAATGCTTGAAATAGATTTAGGACTGTGGGTTGTAGAGCAGTAATGGATTCCGGCATACCCCGTATTCGGAGGTTGGCTCTACGATTACGATTCTCTAAGTCCTCTAGCTTATATTCTAAGGCCTCTAATCTCTGAGCATGGCCGTCCAGTCGAGAATTATCAGCGTCCAGGGCGTCTGCGACCCCATCCATTCTTTCCTCCATGTCGGAGACTCGACTACCCAGGTCCTGGATTTGCTTTGTAAAGTCCGCCACAGCTTTGGACAGTTCAGTAGTAAAGAGTGCCTTAATGTTGTTATAAAGCTCAGTTGGATCAAAAGCTGGATTCGGATTCTCCACTGCAGGCTCAGGGTCCGAGGGTATCAGCGAGCAAGTACTACCAGTAGGCGAGTCCGGCCGTTCCATGCTGGAAGGTTGTGGAGTGCGAAAGAGTTCTGGCAACGTTTGGCAGGATGAAGGAGGGCCCTGCAGTTTTTTCTTTTGCGATCTAGCAGGCATGCCTCGCTGAGATGCTGGTAGTGGATAATCGGGTATATTAAAGATCAAATAGAAAGATGAGCTTGTGTGGAAGCGATGAAGAGAATGAGTAAAGAACCTCCAAGGAACATCATGCCGCGGATGAGGCGAGGTGGATTAGCGACGGTGTTGCATCATGGTGACATACATCGGGGCTTCTCTATAAGCCTCCTAGTTATTGCGATAGCTTAGTGAATTGCAGGGCAGGGGTTAGAGTAGGGAGCAGATGCAAAGCTCAGGGGTTCCCCTTAATGGCCTGAGGGACTGGCAGGATGCAGAAGCGTAGTCCCGTGAATCTGTCCCAATTTACCAGGAGCAGGTCCTCGGTACAGGAGATATGGTGGGGACTGAATACAATCAGGGGTAGCACCCCCAGACTCACCACACCCGGCTGGGATGATGGATGGCTCCTGGGTCCAGAGTCGGCAAGATGGAGGATGTCGCGCTATACGGCTGTTCCTGGTCCTTGCTGTGTCTTCACCGGATCCTCCGCACTCCAGCCACCACTCCTATGGGTCTTATCACCTCATAAATGTCGGGGCCTCGGCCCGAGCGCAGGCCTCAACCCAGGTCTAACCAGCAGGAGCGCCCCCAGTCCTCCAGAGTAACAGGGCTATGTAGTTGCGGGCCCTGAGGGCCTGTGACAAAGGCGGCTGGTAAGCGAGCCGAGGAGCAGAAGTCCGCTCCGTCGCGCTCCCCCCGCACTTCCGGTCGACCAGACGAGGTAGGAAAGTCCGGGGCTTCAGAGGAAGCTGCAGGCCGCAAACTGGAGGAGCGGTCGGGGCAAGAAAATCACCCCTCAGGTGAAACCTCCCGGCCCCCAGATGTGATCCTTTGTGGAGGGAAGCAGGCAGGACCCCGCTGGTGTCTCGGATGGCGGTGGATAGGGGATCTTTGTGCGGAGCTCTGCCACCATGCGTCTTGTCCCTTCAGCTCCTAGGCCACGCCCATATAATGTAAATTTTACATATTTACCGTTCAGTAGTTATAAAAATAGTTTTCTTCCTCTGCTACCCATAAATTACCATGGCATGGACCTGTAGTTCTGAGCCTTTGTTCCTTTTCTTGGATTTAAAGGGGTTGGTGAATAGAAACTTGATGTATTTTTAACTTTTTTATCCACTTATCCATTTGTGAATCCTTATGTCTGTGTACTAGATGTACACACTATACCTCCTCCGTATGCGTCTGTTACTATGATATGGGGTCACTTGGTAGAATAGAAGACTTCTTAAACGCCACACACTAGAATTATGTAATGAATGGGGACTATTATTGCATTTATTATATGATAGCCTATTTCATGTTGTCATGTAGAGGGTAAAGAAAGTGACATCATGAAAAAAATAAAAATTAAATGGGTTGTCCCACGAAAAATATTTTACATTTTTCAAACCAGCACCTGGATCTGAATACTTTTGTAATTGCATGTAATTAAAACTTTAGTAAAGCCTCTGAGTTATTTAATAAAATGTATCTGTTTAGTGCCACCTGCTGTTTGTTCTTTTTCTTATTTCTTTGACCTGCTCACTGAGAAGGCCACACATGCTCTGTTTCATCCTTCAACTGCCTCCTGATTTGTGATAGGTAGAGCAGAAAAGACACTCCCCTGAGCTTTCAGGTTGATATAAATCTAGCAGATCTCTGGATCCATGTGAGGTACAGGGCTGGTTCTAGCTTTGTTAGAGACTGTCATGTACTATATGATGTCTGATTTTCATTTTTTTTACATTAGTCATGGCATAACCCCATTAAGTGCAATGGCAGGAAAATGATTTCACAATCTGTAGGCCCCATATGCAATATTTTTTATTCAAGCAAATTCAATCATTTTTCAACAGAATTGTTTCAAAATATCTAAATGTCCCATGAACAGAACTGCTTATCCTAAACTTCACATTTAGATCTGGAACCGACAATAAAAAAGTGGACATTTTCCATCTCTGGCTCCACGGTCACCAAGTAGAACAGTAAACTAGTTACTAAGAAGTAGTAAACAAGAACATAACATCTCTCAGACAATGGCCTTGTTCTCTTTAGAAGGTACATGGATAAAACCTGGTGTAAATAAATAATGATACCACAATGAATACTTTATGATATTGTGTTGCTGTTTATATGGCTAAATGGTGTGAATATCACTACATGGCGTGGTGTGCATCTCAGCAGGGAACATTCGCACTTTATATTAAACTGTGCCTCTCGTGATGAGAAATGCAGACGTGGGTGTTTTCACTTTCCTGCTTTCTGTACAGTATCCAGTCCTGGGACTTATGATGGGAATCTCTGCTTTTCTCCTTAGGTGAAGCTTGGCAAATTTTACAGATGCTAGCAAATAGTCTTTTGAAATATTGAGGTTTTAATTTCCATACGGAGTCAAGATGATATAACACAACTTTTTAATGTACTTTAATTTTTTTTTAACACCAGGCAGAATAGACAGTATAAAAATCCTCCTAGGAAATATCATATGTTCCAGTAATTTATCATTAAGAGACTGGAGTGCTCTCTATAGGTGCATGTCAAATACTGTTAATCTCACTTATAGAGTCCTTTGTAGATTCCTAGTAGGTTTTCATCATTGAATGTCTTAGTGGAAAGAAAGTCTTGGCTTATGCAATGCATTTGAAAGGTGTTGAAAGCTTATATTACGCACTAAGAATTGTTTTCTTTTGCAAGGCATTCTTTTGAAACAAAATCTTTAAGACAGTAAAAGTTGACGTTTAACAGGGAAATTCTCATCCAGACTTCAGGCATATTGGAGCAAGCTGCCAAAGTAAATTGAAATCAATCCAGGAAAACAAGGTTTTGATGAGCACTAGCAGCACAAATTGTATATATATATTTACATCCATCCATCTAGTATATGTATATGTACCCTTTTTGTAATATTTTATAATCACATTCACTTTATCATCTTATAAGGTCTTACTTTACCATCTCGTTTTATAAAATTCGGGTAATTGTTCATGAGATGCAATGATCGGATTTTCCTTCTAAGTAGACATAGTTTAAAAAGTTACATTTGTTGTATCAGATATTCTGCTGGCTTTTGTAATGGAAAAACTGGAACGCTGTATTTGTCCTGGAGACTTTGTCGTGTTCTCCTTCGGGTGGTTTGAAGAAGAGACATTTTTATGTAGTAAAAGGTTCTAGAATTTTTATTGTAAACCATGCTAACCAAAGTTATACTTTGTGCCAACTAAATCTTATGGAATGTGGAAAAATCATGGGACATTTATTACAAGAGTTATTTTAAGCACCATTTGCTGAATGTTCTCACACTTCATATGCATGCTGATAACTTCTAGGATAAAGATGGAATTACCTTTTGCAAATGTTTTCTTGGTTTGTAATTTTAAAGAAATAGCCTGGCTTAAAATTGCTGTCCCCGCTTACAATAAATCAGAAATGTATGTATTATATATATAGTATTCTGATTTGTCATCTCTTCTAACATGGCTGTTTTTGTACATATTTGTGTTTCCTTTGAAACCACAATTCTTTTCTTATAACTCTGTGTTGTACCATTTCTCTGTTATCCCCCTAGAATGTGTAAGTACATTAAAATCTCAGTGTTACCATTGCAATTTAATAAAGAAGTATGCCCTATGTCACAGTGGGAGTAGTGAGCCCTAAACTACCCATCTTACTGTCCCAACCTATTTGCATGATCCGCCCTAGACAGCAGCCCACAACTAGTCGGCAGTCCCTTCCTATAAAATTGATGGGGTCTATACGGAAGGGAAGAACACAAGGAAAATACCAAACTAGTGCCAGATTGGCAGCCACAAAAACAGAAAGGATGGGTCAAAACCAAGAGATATAGAACTGAACCGAATCAGGAACTGTAAATCAGAGTCAGAACCGCGCCAAAGTCAATCCCAGGAGAAAAGACAAGGAAAAAGCAGAAATTGAAAAAACAGATACAATAGCAAGCCAGGGGCAAAACTAGGAAGAAACTTCAGGGTTCAAATTTCCAGGCAAAAGTCATGGTCAGGGTTCAAATCAGAGGTCAAGAATCCTGTAGTCAATTACACAAAACAGAGCTAGTGAGGTGATACAGGAAGAATAACATAAATCACAGGCAACCTGTGGCCAGCAGGTTACCTCTTTAAAGAGGCCACGCTTCCTGGTTCCATAATGCGCCTGGTGTCACATGACTTGTGACATCAGCATACCAGATGTGCCAGAGGAACACGTAGACATGCAGAGGAGCACGTCCACCTGCCCCAGGGCATGACACCCTACACACTGATTGGACAGTGTGAGTGTGTACTGGGACACACCCTAACTGGTAACACCCAGTTGTCAATTTATTCAATATTCCTAGTAGAAGTGATTGAGGAATGGCAGAACACTTTAAGATGAGATGCTCCAAATTTGTATTATTATAAGGACTACAATTTTTTCCTTAAATAGACATGTAAAAAATTCTGACAGGTCATTTTTAATTAAATGTATAAAAAAGAACATGTTTCACTTAGTAAGAAACATGTACAGGCCTGAATATAGCACAAATAAAAAAAAACTAAATGTTTTGATAAAAATCCCCCCCCCCAAAAAAAAACATAATGAAGCAAACTGTACTGTTCTAAAATGAACCTGTTTGCTACAGACTAGTTAACTGCATAATCAGCTTCCAAAGCTGTGCTTCACTAAAAACTAATGGCTGCCTCACCAGCAAGGACCACCTTACAGTTTGAGGAGCACTGCTATAAACCATAACCAAACAGACTGTATATGCTGCATAAAACTAAATGCACCAGGCATATGTTACTGTATTAATGAGTCTTCAATTCTTCAATCTACATTTTGAATGAAATGTAAATGAAAATCTCCAAGTGTTTCAGGAAAACAGATTTGGAAGTTGCGTCAATCTCCAGAACAGGGTCCTTGGACTCACATCGTGCCTGGTGAGGCAGCTGCCAAGTAATTGCATCCAGGCACAGAATGAATAGAGAGATGGCCAATTATATAGCTATGACTAGTCCACCATAAAAATGTGAGTAAGGCCGCATTTACACAGCCAGTGTTTGGTCAGGATTTCCATCAGTGATTGTGAGCCAAGGAGGAAAGGAGCCTACACAGAGATAAGGTATAAGCAGGGGCGTAGCTAAAGGCTGATAGGACCTGGTGCAAGAGTTCAGCTTGGGCCCCCTACCCTCCTTCACACGCTGGTGCACCTAGCTTTTCTGCTGCCCGGGCAAATATTGAAATGCCCCGCCCACCCCCCTGCCAAATTCTCAACCTAACCCTTCCTTGTTAAAGGAGTTGTCCTCTTTTTACTACTGATGACCTATCCTCAGGATAGGTAATCAATATCAGATCAGCTGGGGTCCTCCGGCACCCCTGATGATCAGCCAGCTGTTTTAAGAGAGGGCAAGTTTTAAGAGAGAGAGAGCTGCTTTCTCTGCTCTGTTCACCTGCTCGCCGTAGCGAGCGCTCATACAAAAAAAAACAAAAAAAAAAACAGAACAACCCCTTTAATGACATACTTGGAAAACATTATATACAGCGCTACAGAACATACAGAGTAACACAGCGCCACATATGTACCTCTTACATCCAGTGACGTCTGATGAAGACATTCTCTTTCCTCTTCTTCTCCTGTCAGACCAAACCTGCCTCATCTCTGCAGAGTTTAACATACAGACATCTTACTTTCCTACTTTTCCCATCATCCTCTCACCTTCTCAACACCCCATCCTGCCCCCCCAAATACTGTGTCCACTGTGCTCCCCAATACTTTCCTGCAGAAACAGTCCCCCTGAAAATACGGTTACCACACATCATGTGCATCAGTACAAAAAATACCCCCTTCCTTTCAGATCAGACCCCCATATAAAACCCTAAATGAAATCCCATCTCAGACCAAACCCCCTTTAGACCTCTATGTCAGACCCCATATAAGACCCCAGTTTTAGACCTCAGATCAGACCCCCACCCAATATCAGACCTCAGATAAGACCCCCATTAGACCCAGACCCCCATATAAGACCCCCATTAGACCTCCAGACCCCATATCAGACCTCATACCAGACCTCCAGACCCCCATATCAGACCTCCAGATCCCCATTAGACCTCCAGACTCCCAGTAGACCTCCAGACCCCCAATCAGACCCCCATATCAGACCTCCAGACCCCAAATCAGACCCCCATATCAGACCTCCAGTAGACCTCCAGACCCCCAATCAGACCCCCATTAGACCTCCAGACCCCAATCAGACCCCCATTAAACCTTCAGACCCCCAATCAGACCTCTCCAGAACCCCAGTCAGACCTCCAGACCCACATTAGACCACTCCAGACCCCCATTAGACCTCCAGACCCCCCAGTCAGACCCCCATTAGACCTCCAGACCCCCCAAATCAGACCTTTCCAGATCCCCCAGTCAGACCTTTCCAGACCCCCCGTGAGACCTTTCCAGACCCCCATTGAGACCTCCAGACCCCAGTGAGACCTTTCCAGACCCCCATTAGTCTTCTATATCAGACCTCAGATCAGACTGTAAAATGATAAAGGAACTTACCTCTCTTGCTCCGCCGCTCTTCTCCTGGTCCTGGCTGTCTTGTCTTTTCTTCTCAGGGCCCGCGCTGTAGTCACCTGACCTCCTGCAGCATCAGGTCAGAGTGTGCTCTCTATGTCCTGACGCTGCAGGCAGCCAGGACACAGCAGCGCGGGCCCCAGGGAGAGCGAGCAGCGCTTCACTCCCCCTCCTCCTGCAGGCTAGTGAGCGCTTCCGTTATGGAATCACTCACAAGTATTCCCTTTATAAGATGCACTGCATCTTATAAAGGGAAAAGTAAAGTATCACTAGTATCACTTAGGGACTCGGTCGCTGCTGCGACCGCTGCGACCCCTATGTTTATGGTATAAGGGAAAGATTTACACCTGCACTGTGTTGATGACCTGCATCTGGTTTTGGCTCACAATCACTGGTAGAAATCACTGACCAAATACAGACTGTATGAAAGCAGAGGTGCATCACCAATAAGGCCAGGTGAGGCGATCTCCTCAGGCAGCACAAGGTAGGGGCAAGAAGGGGGCAGCGGAAGGGCCATGGGCAATGAGAACTTTCATTGTGGCAAAGGGATTAGGTTACGAAATTGGCATTGTTTATCAGTTTTTGCCTCAGGCAGCAGAAAGGCTAGGTGGACCCTTGTATGAAAGCACCCTAAGGCATTTAGGAAAGAGGTTACATGCTCATGGATGAGGAAAATGTACTTTCAATTCAAAAGCATTTAACATAAGGTTATGTAACATGGAGATAACATAGAGCACCTTCATCTCAAGATGATTGTTAAAAAAATATGTATTCTTCTTTAGTACTCAGAGAACCTGATAGAGATTAAGGGGGTCATTTATTGAACTGGTGTAAAGTAGAACCGGCTTAGTTGCCCATAGCAACCAATCAGATTCCTACTTTCATTTTCCAAAGGAGTTGTCGAAAATGAAAGGTGGAATCTGGTTGTTATGGGCAACTAAGCCAGTTTACTTTACACCTGTTTGATAAATGACCCCTCTAAGTTCTAATGTGCTTGGTAAAATAGTAATATTAGGCTGCCACTGAAGAAACGAATCAAAGGTAAAAATATATAATAACTACATCTATAACAATTATTATATATCATAATTTAATGGTAAATGATGACCTAGTATTGCAGCTAAATTGTGATTTTCTTGTAAACCTCCTGTTGTATACAAATAACAGACTAAAGCGCCAATGTTATCTTCTTGTTAAAGGGGTTGTCCAAGTTATTTTTTTGTTCTTTGTATGTTTTAACTAGTCAAATATAACAGCTTTTAAATGCCCTTTGTGTTTCCAAAGCTGCTCCTTTCTCAGATTTCACTGAGGGTCACATGACGTGTGATGTCAGCTTTTCTCCCTGCTCTGCTAAAGTTCTTACACAAGCAGATAACAGTCTGTACACGAAACGTCACTGTGCTGGCCACACCCCCTGCACTAGCTGAGCTGCGGCTGCTCTGTGTCTCTTTCTCCCTGAATTTTAAAAGATTAACCCCTTCAGCCAGCACAGGGCGGAAGACTTTACTACAGTAGCTGCAGGCAGTGAGGAGACAAATGCTGGGCACATGAGCTGACGGAGCAGTTCTGCAGAGCAGAAAGATAGGGGGAAGTTCCTGTGTGTACTATATCAGCAGTGTCATTGTACAGCTGGGATTTGTAGTCATACACATACAACATGCTGCTGAGTATCCCAGAAAGCAGACATGTCACTCAGCACTTGTATTCACTCCCTTTGCAGAGAGGGGATGAGAGGGGGGAGGGGCAGAGATTGTTGTTATAATATGTAAACAAAGGCCAGAAGAGAACCAGAGAAATGAGAAGATATAGATTTTTTTTTTGTCTAAAACTTGCTTAGATTATATATTGCTGGCCATCAGAATTACAGTGCTATATATTTTTTTTCATAACTCGGACAACCCCTTTAAGTTTTAATATTTTATTGTGATGAGCAGCATGGGAACTGCTTTGTTTGTAAAGAAAATACATCAGATATCTCTCATTGTGTTCTTAATTTTTTGATGACCTCAGCTGTATGAATAAGCCTCTTGTTCTCAAAAGAAAGAAAACAGCTTTGCTAATAGGATATTTTCATGCAATTTGTTTATATAAAGGACTATCCCATGTACCAAAAACCCATTGGCCTTTAGTTAAACCTCTTTTAAGAAGCGAAAACATTGTGTTCAGGTCATGTGTGTTCTAAACTTTGTCTGAAGCAGCGGTGTGATACAACCTTGAACAGTACTAAAAATATGTAACAGATCACATGCAGTTTGAACTACTCATTTTTGTTTTTCTAACCACCCAAAAAATCAAACACTCCTTATTTCCCTTACACAAAGGTAAAGGGGTGCTCCTGGCCTATAGCCAATGTGCTCCTCATTCTTCCTGTTCAACTATATCTACATTTTTCAGCTGAATAGGAAAAAAACAGGAGAACATATGGTTGCAAAGTCAGAAGAGGTAGAGCCTGTGGCCAGTTGGGCAGTTATGTGACCCAGCCAGGATTGCAGAATCAGCAGAACAACTGAAAGTGTCTTCTCTCGTCAGTTAGCTAAAAGAAGCACTTTAGGTATAGTACAGGACTACTACTCAACTTGTACTTACTTTCTTACTAGTATACTTTCTGACTCTACCACTAAAGTGGAGAAGATATGGCTCCCATGGATCAGATAGGCCCACTCTCATAAATCTCCCCAATCTCTCACAGGTCTATGACTTCTATTAATATATTTACCCACATTTGTTCCACCTCCAGAAGGAAAGGCTAATATCTAACTCATCATATCTTACCTATCTTCCTTTCCCTTTCCCCCTTCAATCCCCTAACCCCAATTTCTCTTTGTTTGATTGTTTTACTACAGACATGGTTTATTAACCATATTTGGCCTACAGTTTCCTTAAAGGGATGATCCCATGATAAATGTAAAAAATAAAAATCAGATATCATATAGTACAGTCATGGCCAAAAGTTTTGAGAATGACACAAATATTATATTTTCACATGATCTGCTGCCCTCTGTTTTTTATGTGTGTTTGTCAGATGTTTTTATCACATACAGAAATATAATTGCAATCATATTATGAGTAACAAAAGCTTATATTGACAGAATGAGTTAATGCAGCAAGTCAATATTTGCAGTGTTGACCCTTCTTCTTCAGGACCTCTGGAATTCTCCCTGGCATGCTCTCAATCAACTTCTGGACCAAATCCTGACAGATAGCAGTCCATTCTTGCACAATCAATGCTTGCATTTTGTCAGAATTTGTAGGTTTTTGTTTGTCCACCCGTCTCTTGATGATTGACCACAAGTTCTCAATGGGATTAAGATCTGGGGAGTTTCCAGGCCATGGACCCAAAATCTCTATGTTTTGTTCCCTGAGCCATTTAGTTATCAACTTTGCTTTATGGCAAGGTGCTCCATCATGCTGGAAAAGGCATTGTTGATCGCCAAACTGCTCTTGGACGGTTGGGAGAAGTTGCTCTCGGAGGACATTCTGGTACCATTCTTTATTCATGGCTGTGTTTTTAGGCAAGACTGTGAGAGAGCCGATTCCCTTGGCTGAGAAGCAACCCCATACATGAATGGTTTCAGGATGCTTTACAGTTGGCATTAGGGATGAGCGAACCGAACCGTAACGAACCAGATTCGTTACGAACTTTCCCAAAAGTTCGGTTCGTCATCGAACCGAATTTTCAGAAAGTTCGTGACGAATCTGGTTAAAATAACGGCGACTCAAAATATACGCATATTTATTGAGAATGTACGCTAATGCATACATATTCAGTTAAGTAGCGTACCTTTGACAACGCTAGACTGTATGTTCGTTACTTGAGTAGGAATGTTCGCAGACGCAGTATATGCGTACGCTAATGCGTACATATTCAGTTAAGTGGCGTACCTTTGACAACGCTAGACTGTATGTTCGTTACTTGAGTAGGAATGTTCGCAGACGCAGTGTATGCGTACGCTAACGCGTACATATTCAGTTAAGTAGCGTAACTTTGACAACGCTAGACTGTATGTTCGTTACTTGAGTAGGAATGTTCGCAGACACAGTGTATGCGTACGCTAATGCGTACATATTCAGTTAAGTAGCGTACCTTTAACAACGCTACACTGTATGTTCGTTATTTGTGTGGGAATGTTCGCATTAGCGTACGCATTAGTGTAAATTCTCAAATATGCGTATATTTTGCGTCGCCGTTGTTGAAGTCACTTGGATTTTTTTCCACTTTTTTCATTGTAATAGCAACTGCAAGTAAACGAAACTATACCCTATCAGACTCCCATTATTGTAGCAGCAATTATTCAGCCATTATAGCAAGGTTCGTTTTAGGTTCGGTTCATACGAATCCGAACTTCACTAAAGTTCGCCGAAGCGAACCGAACCGAACTTTTCAAAAGTTCGCTCATCCCTAGTTGGCATGAGACAAGACTGGTGGTAGCGCTCACCTCGTCTTCTCCGAATAAGCTGTTTTCCAGATGTCCCAAACAATTGAAAAGGGGATTCATCAGAGAAAATGACTTTACCCAAGTCCTCAGCAGTCCACTCCCTGTACCTTTTGCAGAATATAATTCTGTCCCTGATGTTTTTTTCTGGAGAGAAGTGGCTTCTTTGCTGCCTTCCTTGAGACCAGGCCTTGCTCCAAGAGTCTCCGCCTCACAGTGCGTGCAGATGCACTCACACCTGCCTGCTGCCATTCCTGAGCAAGCTCTGCACTGCTGGTAGCCCGATCCCGCAGCTGAAACACTTTTAAGAGACGGTCCTGGCGCTTGCTGGTCTTTCTTGGGCGCCCTGGAGCCTTTTTTGGCAACAATGGAACCTCTCTCCTTGAAGTTCTTGATGATGTGATAGATTGTTGACTGAGGTGCAATCTTTCTAGCTGCGATACTCTTCCCTGTTAGGCCATTTTTGTGCAGTGCAATGATGACTGCACGTGTTTCTTTAGAGATAACCATGGTTAACAGAAGAGAAACAATGATGCCAAGCACCAGCCTCCTTTTAAAGTGTCCAGTGGTGTCATTCTTACTTAATCATGACAGATTGATCTCCAGCCCTGTCCTCATCAACACCCACACCTGTGTTAATGGAGCAATCACTGAAACGATGTTAGCTGGTCCTTTTAAGGCAGGGCTGCAATGATGTTGAAATGTGTTTTGGGGGATAAAGTTCATTTTCTAGGCAAATTTTGACTTTGCAAGTAATTGCTGTTAAGCTGATCACTCTTTATAACATTCTGGAGTATATGCAAATTGCCATTATAAAAACTGAAGCAGTAGACTTTGTAAAAATTAATATTTGTATCATTCTCAAAACTTTTGGCCATGACTGTACATAACAATCTCTTTCTAACAAAGTTAGAACCAGCCATGTACCTCACATGGATCCAGAGCTCTCCCCATTCATTGCAACTACTCTGCTAGATATGTTTCATGCTGATAGCTTGGAAAGGGGTGGCCATGTCCTTTCTGCTACTGCTCTCTTCTTGTAACTGCCACAGCTTGTAACAGTAGCTATGGATGGAACTGAGCATGTGCGTCCACCTCAGTGAGGTGGACATAGAAATAGGGAAAAGAACAAACAGATGGTGCTATATAGATAGAATTTAGATAATTCAGTGGCTATAATACATTTGATATACATGCAGTTGCATACCATATATACTATTCATATTCAAAAGTTTGGGATTGAACAAAGGAGACTATTCTTCAGTACTTTTTTTTGTACCTGCTACGTGTTGCTGATGTGTTACTTTTATATTTGCACTAAAATTGTTTCAATAACAATGACTGACTATATGTAACAGATAATTATTACGAAGCTGTGGAAGGTGTGGACTCACTGTGTCATATCAGCAAATTTGGCTTCTCTTAAGGGTATTATCTAAGTGGTCCCTTTAATCCATGTATAGGGGCCACTTAGATAATGCTGAATTATTATTGTTATGGCATCAGTCCATGCCCACCGCCGCTCCTCTCCTACTGATGGACATAGCTGTCTCTTTGCTCACTCATTCTTGGTGACTTGGTCCCACCAGCATCTTTCTCTTCCCTCATGGTGGTCCTGGCTGCTGAAGTGGCAATGCTCCTTCCACACAGGTTGAGGCTGGTTACCCTGGGGTACTTTAGGCACTTTACCCTGCAGGAAAGTGCCTGATATATACATTAGGTTCTATAGATTCTAGTTTGCTAGTTTCCTGGTAAGGTGAAATTTCCTTTGGGATCTGTAAAATGTATTTGTATCGTGTTCATTGGCCTGTTCCATGTACCTGACCTCCGCCTGTTCTCTGTTCTGATCCTGAGCTCCCTACCCTGAACTCGGCTTGTTTATATCTTTTTGAGCTAATAAATATTGCTCATTTATTTATTAACCCCTTAATGACCGGGCCATTTTGCACCTTCGTGACCAGGCTTATTTTTGAAAATCTGACATGTGTCACTCTATGTGGTAATAACTTTGGAACACTTTTACTTATCCAAGCCGTTCTGAGATTGTTTTCTCGTGACACATTGTACTTTACGACAGTCATAAATTTGAGTCAATATATGTCACCTTTATTTATGAAAAAATCCCAACTTTACCAAAAATTTTGAAAAATTCACAATTTTCAAAATTTTAATTTCTCTGCTTTTAAAATTTAAAATTGAAAGTGATACCTCATAAAATATTTGTTATTTAACATTCCCATATGTCTACTTTATGTTTGCATCATTTTGTAAATGTCATTTTATTTTTTTTGGGACATTAGAAGGCTTAGAATTTTAGAGGCAATTCTTAAAATTTTTAAGAAAATGTCCAAAACCCACTTTTTAAGGACCAGTTCAGGTCTGAAGTCACTTTGTGGGGCTTACATAGTAGAACCCCCCCATAAATGATCCCATTTTGGAAACTACACCCCTCAAGTTACTTAACACTGATTTTATAAACTTTGTTAACCCTTTAGGTATTCCACAAGAATTAAAGGAAAATTGAGATGAGATTTCTAAATTTCACTTTTTTGGCAGATTTTCCATTTTAGTCATTTTTTTCTTTAACACATCTAAGGTTAACTGCCAAACAAAACTCAAATATTTATTACCCTTATTCTGCGGTTTACAGAAACACCCCACATATGGTGGTAAACTGCTGTATGGGCGCATGGCAGGGCGCAGAAGGAAAGGAGCGCTGTATGGTTTTTGGAAGGCAGATTTTGCTGGACTGGTTTTTAGACACCATGTCCCATTTAAAGCCCCCCAGATGCACCCTATAGTACAAACAATCAAAAAGTGACCCCATTTTGTAAACCAGGGGATAAGATGACAGTTTTATTGGTACTATTTTGGGGTACATATGATTTTTTGGCACTGTATTTTTTGTTTTTTATCATGTTCATCTGACAGGTTAGATCATGTGGTATTTGTTATACGGACGCGATTATATCAAATATGTCTACTTTCTTTGTTTCAGTTTTACATAATAAAGCATTTTTGAGAAAAAATATGTTTTTGTGTCTCCATTTTCTGAACGCCATATCTTTTTTATTTTTCTTCCGATCGTTTTGTGTAGGGGCTCATTTTTTGCAGGAAGAGTTGAAATTTTTATTGGTACCATTTTTGGGTACATATGATTTTTTGATTATTCATTATTATACTTTTTGGGGCAAGGTGACCCAAAAATTGGTAATTTTGGCACAGCTTTTATTTATTCATTTTTACTGCGTTCACCTGAGGGGTTAGGTCATGTGAGATTTTTGTAGAGCCGGTTGTTATGGACGTGGTGATACCTAACATGTCTAGGGTATTTTATTATTTTATTTATTTTTACTCAATTATAAATGTGCGTATATGGGAAAAAAATTATTTTTTTTAAAGTTTTTCATTTTTTTACCCTTTTTTTTTTTTTTTACACTTTTTTGACTCAGGCCCACTTGGTTCTTGAAGATCCAGTGGATCTGATGTCTATATAATACACTGCAGTAGTGTACTACAGTGTATTTTTACTTTACACTAAGCCTGATCAGGCTCCTGGTCAGGCTTCATATACCATGGCAAGCCGGATGGCGTCCGGTTGCCATGGTAACCATCGGGACGCTGCCACAGCAGAAATCCTCCGAAGCTCATCTAAGTGGGGCTGCCTGGGTGAAAACATGGCTATATCCGGGTTCAGCTCTGAACCTGGTCAACCCCTTTTATAAACGCCACTTTCTAATGTATGGTGATTGTTCATTGCTTTCTTTGCTGGCTTCATTCATTTTCCATCACATTATACACTGCTCATCTCCATGGTTACGACCACCCTTCAATCCAGTAGTGGTGGTCGTGCTTGCACACTATAGGAAAAAGTGATGGCCTATGTGCACTCCCATGGTACCAGCCACTAGAGAGGCCGGCTCCTTTTCCTATAGTATGTATGCTGGATTACAGGGTGGTCATAACCCCTGGAAAACGAGCAGTGTATAATGTGATGAGAAAATGAATAAAGCCGGAAAAGGAAGCAATATGGATAATCACAATAAAGTAAGTTTCTTATATTAATTTTCTGTACATGATAAAGGAGATTTGCTAAAGTGAGACAACCTCTTTAATTTTGGAACCACTTTTAACATTTTGGTGTAATAAGTGGAAATCCATATGGTTTTACATATGTGTATAACAACTGAGGCATATGGATGCTTTTCTTGGTTGACTTTGGCACACACAACTATTTCTGATTTAGTGAAGGATACAAGAGATTCAGGGGTAGTTCCAAAATGGGATTAGTCGGTCTCATACAAAATGAAAAGTGAAGTATGCTTGCTGACCTTTATAGTATATCATATTAGCGCAGTGGTTATTATTTACAGGCTGAATGGACCATATTTTTAGTGATCTCTAAATTTACATGTGCACATGCTGGCTTCATTCTATCTGCATAAATGTTAATTTCGAATGCCAAGAATATTCATTGATATGTAAGAAATATTACGAGAAGGAAATTATAAATTGCATTATTAATTTAACTAATATTTCATAAGGGTACATTATGTTAACATTTTTTGCAAACATATTTACAAGTTTTGAATCTGAATCCCTTAGCTTCCTGCAGTTCACATTGCCTTTTCATTCCATATTTGCAACTTAAATAATTTATTATATGGACACAGTTGTACCCAGGGGCCCAGATACATGCAATGAATTCTGTATTCATCCCTATTATTGCTATCTATACAAAATAAATTTGGCTGGCGGCTACATTCTAATCTTGGAAGTTTTACAGAGATCCTCAGATAGCATATGTCTATGTATACTGTAAAGCAGTAGCTCATAGTTTTTTTTTTTTACTTTGCATAATTTTTTTTTTTACCTTATGAAGATATTACAGCATCTTGAAACTTGGCACTATAGTAATTGTAGAAACCTGTCTTGGCTCTTTGGTCAAGATTACGGTAAATAAGGAGGGTCTCAACATTTTCTAACTCTAAAAGCATATTTAATTATAAAGGGATACTTCCATCCTAATTTTTTTTAATCACCCATAAAAAGTGATGTGAATATTCTAGGATTTTTTTTTTTTTTACAAAAAAAAGTAACAGTTTTATGGATATATTTTTTTAGTTACTCTATGTATTCTACTTCCTATCCTGGTACTTTTGAGTTTGGACTTTTTGCAGGCTTCCTTAACTTTAGTATTGCTTCCTGTACATTGGCTGAACATCAAAGGAAGTGTTCGTATGAATGTCCATTAGCAATGATATGCCAATGTAAATGTGCCACCGATTACTTGATGAACAAGTGAAACCCTTGTTCATCAGGTAACAAGATCGTTCATGCGGTCACCAAAAACATTGTCTAAACTGTCTAAACAGCACTCTGCTGCCGGCAATGAATGATTCTGAATGGGGATGGGAGATGGCAATAGTGATTAGGGATGAGTGAATCGACTTCGGTTTAAACATCTGAAGTCAATTCGCATAAAACTTTGTTTCAATAGTGTACGGAGCGAGCGCTCCGTGCAGTATTAGAATGTATTGGCTCCGATGAGCCAAAGTTATTACTTTGCGAAGTCTCGCGAGACTTCGCGTAATAAATTGACTTCTGCTGTAAAAAAATGGGTTCGGTTCCAAGGTACTACTTTCATTTTCATCCGAAGTCGCTAATCCCTAATAGTGATCTCTCCTCCCCATACTGTGGAAGAGATTGCTGCATGTAAGTGAAGCGGTTTCTTCACTGATAAGAAGACAATTGTCTGGAAAGCAGTGTAGAGTCCTAACTTTATCAGTTAGACCTTTCACTGAGATCAGAGAAACCCCTATAGTGACTCAATTAGAGTATCACACATTACATTAATCAATGCAATGATCTTCTGAGGGCATATTTATATAGGCCTATCAAGACATTAATAGAGCTCTCCTACTATTATCTGTATTCTACACTTACTGTTGTCAGGAGGACTACCTTTCAGGTTACATCTTGCCATCACAGTGTATATATATATATATATAATCAACAAATAAAACAGCAGCACTAGTCAGCAATGATATAGGTGGGTGCAATTCCTCCTGGTTGAAGATGATACGCCAGCCAATATACTGCAAAAAGTGAGGCAGCACTCCAGTCTGTGAAAACGGTGTTGGACTTTATTCCAAAAACAGATGCAACGTTTCGGTATTCTCAATGATACCTTTCTCAAGCATGACAAAATCAGTGTGACACTCTCAATATATATAGTGAATATAGGCGGAGTTATAGTCATGTGACAAACATCATGTGATCAGTGAACAGCAAAATATTTCAAATCAATTGTGCAACATAAATACAGTCATGTGACAATATATCGGTATTGCTATCTTCTCTTGTGCAATCAACATTAAGGATCAGCCCAATTATGGCCATCTCTCATATCGTGTCAAGTGTAAACATCATATCCGTGCATACATAATAAAAACTTTTAAAACCACTATCGGTTATACGAGTATCGTAGATGGGGGAAAATACCTGAACATCATATGGAGACCGGCGTCCCTGTGTGCAGTACCGCGTTGCGCGGGTCCTCCACTCACGTGACTCAACTTGGTCACGTGCCGTGTATCATAACTACACTCCACTGACGTCACGGAGAGGGAGGCAATCATCCCTCCCTCCCATGTACGTCATGGGAATCCCATTAGTTCTCAATAACAACATTGGGTGATATATTAGTTCACTATAATCAAGTGGCATCATTGGACCGACTAGCCCTAGTTAGCAAACATATGACCAAAAATTGCTCATTAACTTATGGTCATCAGCGTATAGTGTACATGCACACCCCGATCTAGGGCATGCATGAACACCAAGGCCACCGGTGAGGTCCGAGGAGCGACCCGTCAACCCTTGGTCAACTGCTCAGTCCTCATGTCCTTTGGGAACGGACACCGGCATACGTGTCAATGCCCGTCTCCACAGACAAGGTCCGCTACCCGGAGAAGCATCCACCTGACCATTCCTTCCAAAGAGGTATTGTCCAGTTTAGACAGTATCAAATGATGATGTTCAAATATAGCCATTATCGTGGTGAACTAAACACCCCGTGAATCAGGGGATCATTGATGCAGATATTACAGACAAACTGCTACAGACATACCGGACATTGTGAAACATAAAAAGAAAAATATGGCATTTCCCCATCCCGATGCTCTTCTCAATCATCAGAAGGATCATCGAAATCTATGGATAAAACAAAGATAATAATATCATTATCAAATGTATGAATCAAACAAGAGTCACACCAAACGTGAAACCCATATCAAGGCTACTGGGATTAGACTACCACAGAACGTATGTATATACAGCATTCCTTTCACAGATACACAGACAGATTAAAGTCTACATTGAGACCATTGGGTTCAGTGTCCCCAGTCTGTGTATCCACTCCAATTCCTTTCTTTTAAGGATACGTTCCCTGTCGCCCCCTCTCCTTGGTGGTGGAACATGATCTATTAACATAAACTCGAAATCCTTTTCGGAATGTCCCCCTTCTACAAAATGCTTGGGACCGGGAGATCCCTACGTTTCTTGCGTATCGAATATCTGTGCTGCACCATGCGGGTCTTGGCATCCAGGGTAGTCTCCCCTACATACCACAGCCCGCATGGGCACATCACCACATAAATGACATAAGTAGAATTACATGTCAAAAAATACTTGATATCATGTACAGTGCCCGTGTGTGGACCGATAAAAGATTCCGTTTTCTTCATATATTGGCAATTTACGCAAGCTAGACAAGGAAAACATCCAGTCCGTTTGCGTCCAATATATGTCTGTTTATCACTTACAGCTCTTCTCGTCTCACTACTAACAAGGTGATCTTTCAGATTGGGGGATCTCTTAAATGACATGAGGGGAGGATACTGAAACTCCTGAATGTTGGTATTAACTGCTAGAATGGGCCAATGTTTCCTAATAATCTTGTTGATCTCATCACTCTGTTCAGAGTGTGTGGAAACAAAAGGGATTCGCGGCCCCTTGTGTATAGAGTTTCTCTTGTTGGGGTTCCTTCCCTCCTCCATGACCGCACGCCTATGTCCACTGACTAGCTTCCTGGGAAATTTGCTATTTTGAAATGCTATCTGAAATTTGCTATTTTGAAAGAACTACGTGAGTTATTAAATGGAGCTCTGGCACTTAGGATCATAGATGAGGGTCTATATACCTTTCTGTGGAAAGAACATCCTAGGACACCCGTGATCTATGTATTGCCTAAGATCCATAAATGTCTGATAAATCCTCCGGGCAGGCCGATTGTCTCGGGCAGAGACTCCATTTTTTCCAATCCAGCTGTCTTCCTGGATAAGATCCTACGTAAATATGCCATTAATACTAGGTCCTTTATTAGGGACACCGGGGATTTTCTTGGGAAGATACTGGATTTGGAAATACCGAACTCGGCCATTTTGGCATCGTTTGATGTCACGAGCCTCTACACCTCTATAGAGCATAATAGAGGTGTGGGGGCTGTGGCTAAATGCCTGGAGAGAGATGGGTGCCCCAGTGAACTACTGGTATTTGTGATTTCACTTTTGAACTTGATCCTTAAGAGAAATTATTTCATCTTTAAGAACAAATATTATACACAGTTGCGGGGGACCGCGATGGGGTCCAATGTGGCCCCCACTTACGCCAATATCTACATGGCATACCTGGAGGAGGAGTACGTCTATGTATCGCCCCATTTCCAACAAGTTGTGGGATGGTGGCGGTACATAGACGATATTTTCCTCATTTGGAAGGGTTCCTTGGAAACTCTGATGGTATTCCATGAATATTTGAATGGAATGGATCCAAACATAGGATTCACTCTGGTACACTCCACCGAGGCCGTACAATTTTTGGACACCACAGTCAAAAAAAACAATCAGGGATTAAACACTGACATCTTTACGAAACCCACTGACTGTAATAGCTTACTAAGGTACGAGAGTGCGCATCCCAAGGCAATGGTTATTTCGTTACCTAGGAGCCAGTTCCTACGGGTTTCCAGAATTGTGCGTGATCCGGAGATAGTAGAATCCAGAATGGATGACATGGTGAGGAGGTTTCTAACTAGGGGTTATCCCAGGAAGCTAGTCAGTGGACATAGGCGTGCGGTCATGGAGAAGGGAAGGAACCCCAACAAGAGAAACTCTATACACAAGGGGCCGAGAATCCCTTTTGTTTCCACACACTCTGAACAGAGTGATGAGATCAACAAAATTATTAGGAAACATTGGCCCATTCTAGCAGTTAATACCAACATTCAGGAGTTTCAGTATCCTCCCCTCATGTCATTTAAGAGATCCCCCAATCTGAAAGATCACCTTGTTAGTAGTGAGACGAGAAGAGCTGTAAGTGATAAACAGACATATATTGGACGCAAACGGACTGGATGTTTTCCTTGTCTAGCTTGCGTAAATTGCCAATATATGAAGAAAACGGAATCTTTTATCGGTCCACACACGGGCACTGTACATGATATCAAGTATTTTTTGACATGTAATTCTACTTATGTCATTTATGTGGTGATGTGCCCATGCGGGCTGTGGTATGTAGGGGAGACTACCCTGGATGCCAAGACCCGCATGGTGCAGCACAGATATTCGATACGCAAGAAACGTAGGGATCTCCCGGTCCCCAAGCATTTTGTAGAAGGGGGACATTCCGAAAAGGATTTCGAGTTTATGTTAATAGATCATGTTCCCCCACCAAGGAGAGGGGGCGACAGGGAACGTATCCTTAAAAGAAAGGAATTGGAGTGGATACACAGACTGGGGACACTGAAACCCAATGGTCTCAATGTAGACTTTAATCTGTCTGTGTATCTGTGAAAGGAATGCTGTATATACATACGTTCTGTGGTAGTCTAATCCCAGTAGCCTTGATATGGGTTTCACGTTTGGTGTGACTCTTGTTTTGATTCATACATTTGATAATGATATTATTATCTTTGTTTTATCCATAGATTTCGATGATCCTTCTGATGATTGAGAAGAGCATCGGGATGGGGAAATGCCATATTTTTCTTTTTATGTTTCACAATGTCCGGTATGTCTGTAGCAGTTTGTCTGTAATATCTGCATCAATGATCCCCTGATTCACGGGGTGTTTAGTTCACCAACGATAATGGCTATATTTGAACATCATCATTTGATACTGTCTAAACTGGACAATACCTCTTTGGAAGGAATGGTCAGGGTGGATGCTTCTCCGGGTAGCGGACCTTGTCTGTGGAGACGGGCATTGACACGTATGCCGGTGTCCGTTCCCAAAGGACATGAGGACTGAGCAGTTGACCCAAGGGTTGACGGGTCGCTCCTCGGACCGCACCCGGTGGCCTTGGTGTTCATGCATGCCCTAGATCGGGGTGTGCATGTACACTATACGCCTGATGACCATAAGTTAATTGAGCAATTTTTGGTCATATGTTTGCTAACTAGGGCTAGTCGGTCCAATGATGCCACTTGATTATAGTGAACTAATATATCACCCAATGTTGTTATTGAGAACTAATGGGGATTCCCATGACGTACATGGGAGGGAGGGATGATTGCCTCCTCTCTGTGACGTCAGTGGGAGTGTAGTTATGATACACGGCACGTGACCAAGTTGAGTCACGTGAGTGGAGAACCCGCGCAAGCGCGGTACTGCATACCGGGACGCCGGTCTCCATATGATGTTTCAGGTATTTTCCCCATCTACGATACTCGTATACCGATAGTGGTTTTAAAAGTTTTTATTATGTATCGCACGGATATGATGTTTACACTTGACACGATATGAGAGATGGCCATAATCGGGCTGATCCTTAATGTTGATTGCACAAGAGAAAGATAGCAATACCGATATATTGTCACATGACTGTATTTATGTTGCACAATTGATTTGAAATATTTTGCTGTTCACTGATCACATGATGTTTGTCACATGACTATAACTCCGCCTATATTCACTATATATTGAGAGTGTCACACTGATTTTGTCATGCTTGAGAAAGGTATCATTGAGAATACCGAAATGTTGCATCTGTTTTTGGAATAAAGTCCAACACCGTTTTCACAGACTGGAGTGCTGCCTCACTTTTTGCAGTATATATATATATATATATACACTCACCGGCCACTTTATTAGGTACACCATGCTAGTAACGGGTTGGACCCCCTTTTGCATTCAGAACTGCCTCAATTCTTCGTGGCATAGATTCAACAAGGTGCTGGAAGCATTCCTCAGAGATTTTGGTCCATATTGACATGATGGCATCACACAGTTGCCGCAGATTTGTCGGCTGCACATCCATGATGCGAATCTCCCGTTCCACCACATCCCAAAGATGCTCTATTGGATTGAGATCTGGTGACTGTGGAGGCCATTTGAGTACAGTGAACTCATTGTCATGTTCAAGAAACCAGTCTGAGATGATTCCAGCTTTATGACATGGCGCATTATCCTGCTGAAAGTAGCCATCAGATGTTGGGTACATTGTGGTCATAAAGGGATGGACATGGTCAGCAACAATACTCAGGTAGGCTGTGGCATTGCAACGATGCTCAATTGGTACCAAGGGGCCCAAAGAGTGCCAAGAAAATATTCCCCACACCATGACACCACCACCACCAGCTTGAACCGTTGATACAAGGCAGGATGGATCCATGCTTTCATGTTGTTAACGCCAAATTCTGACCCTACCATCCGAATGTCGCAGCAGAAATCGAGACTCATCAGACCAGGCAACGTTTTTCCAATCTTCTACTGTCCAATTTCGATGAGCTTGTGCAAATTGTAGCCTCAGTTTCCTGTTCTTAGCTGAAAGGAGTGGCACCCGGTGTAGTCTTCTGCTGCTGTAGCCCATTTGCCTCAAACTTCAACGTACTGTGCGTTCAGAGATGCTCTTCTGCCTACCTTGGTTGTAACGGGTGGCAATTTGAGTCACTGTTGCCTTTCTATCAGCTCGAACCAGTCTGCCCATTCTCCTCTGACCTCTGGCATCAACAAGGCATTTCCGCCCACAGAACTGCCGCTCACTGGATGTTTTTTCTTTTTCGGACCATTCTCTGTAAACCCTAGAGATGGTTGTGCGTGAAAATCCCAGTAGATCAGCAGTTTCTGAAATACTCAGACCAGCCCTTCTGGCACCAACAACCATGCCACGTTCAAAGGCACTCAAATCACCTTTTGCTCGGTTTGAACTGCAGGAGATTGTCTTGACCATGTCTACATGCCTAAATGCACTGAGTTGCCGCCATGTGATTGGCTGATTAGAAATTAAGTGTTAACGAGCAGTTGGACAGGTGTACCTAATAAAGTGGCCGGTGAGTGTATATATATATTTAAGTCTTAATGTGTGTCGACTGTGTACAGAAGGACAATATTTTGTATTTAAATGGGACCTGTCACCACAAAATGCAATGCAATCTTAAAGCACCATGTTATAGAGCAGAAGGAGCTGAGTGGATTGATATACAGTACAGACCAAAAGTTTGGACACACCTTCTCATTCAAAGAGTTTTCTGTATTTTCATGACTATGAAAATGGTAGATTCACACTGAAGGCATATATACTTAACAAAAAAGTGTGAAACAACTGAAAATATGTCTTATATTCTAGGTTCTTCTGCGGTCCAGCTCACCCCAAACCATCTCGATTGGGTTCAGGTCTGGTGACTGTGGAGGCCAGGTCATCTGGAGTAGCACCCCATCACTCTCCTTCTTGGTCAAATAGCCCTTACACAGCCTGGAGGTGTGTTTGGGGTCATTGTCCTGTTGATAAATAAATGATGGTCCAACTAAACGCAAACCGGTTGGAATAGCATGTTGCTGCAAGATGCTGTGGTAGCCATGCTGGTTCAGTATGCCTTCAATTTTGAATAAATCCCCAACAGTGTCACCAGCAAAGCACACCCACACCATCACACCTCCTCCTCCATGCTTGACGGTGGGAACCAGGCATGTAGAGTCCATCCGTTCACCTTTTCTGCATCGCACAAAGACACGGTGGTTGGAACCAAAGATCTCAAATTTGGACTCATCAGACCAAAGCACAGATTTCCACTGGTCTAATGTCCATTCCTTGCGTTCTTTAGCCCAAACAAGTCTCTTCTGCTTGTTGCCTGTCCTTAGCAGTGGTTTCCTAGCAGCTATTTTACCATGAAGGCCTCCTCCACACAGTCTCCTCTTAACAGTTGTTGTAGAGATGTGTCTGCTGCTAGAACTCTGTGTGGCATTGACCTGGTCTCTAATCTGAGCTGCTGTCAACCTGCGATTTCTGAGGCTGGTGACTCGGATGAACTTATCCTCCGCAGCAGAGGTGACTCTTGGTCTTCCTTTCCTGGGGTGGTCGTCATGTCAGCCAGTTTCTTTGTAGCGCTTGATGGTTTTTGCGACTGCACTTGGGGACACTTTCAAAGTTTTCCCAATTTTTCGGACTGACTGACCTTCATTTCTTAAAGTAATGATGGCCACTCGTTTTTCTTTACTTAGCTGCTTTTTTCTTGCCATAATACAAATTCTAATAGTCTATCAGCTGTGTATCCACCTGACTTCTGCCCAACACAACTCATGGTCCCAACCCCATTTATAAGGCAAGAAATCCCACTTATTAAACCTGACAGGGCACACCTGTGAAGTGAAAACCATTTCAGGTGACTACCTCTTGAAGCTCATCAAGAGAATGCCAGGAGTGTGCAAAGCAGTAATCAAAGCAAAAGGTGGCTACTTTGAAGAACCTAGAATATAAGACATAATTTCAGTTGTTTCACACTTTTTTGTTAAGTATATAATTCCACATGTGTTAATTCATAGTTTTGAATGTAAATCTACAATTTTCATGGTCATGAAAATACAGAAAACTCTTTGAATGAGAAGGTATGTCCAAACTTTTGGTCTGTACTGTATATTTTTGTGGGAAAATATTCAGTAAAACCTGTAATTCATACATTTATATCTTTGCCTTTTTCACTTCCTGTGAATACCTATCGATACAGGGGAGGGGTTATCAATGATTGATAGAATTGTGTGTATAAGAGATGGGCCTTGTTCACACGTCAGTTATTTTATCAGTTATTGCCATCAGTTATTGTGAGCCAAAACCAGGAGTGGTGGCTACACAGAAATATGGTATAATGAAAAGATCTCCACCTGTTCTGTGTTTTTGAACCAAACTTGGTTTTGGCTCACAATAACTGATGAAAATAACTGATCAAATAACTGATGTGTGAACAAGGCCTTAGCTGTCAGTCACTGAATACCCCTCCCTCCTGTACAGATAGGTATTCACATGAAGTGAAAAAAACTGAGATATATGTAAATGTATAAATTACAAGTTTTACTGAATCTTTTCCCACAAAAATATATATCACTCCGCTCAGCTTCTCCTCCTCTACATGGTGCTTTCAGACTGCATTGCATTTTGTGTTGACAGGTCGTCTTTAATTTTTAAGGCATAATACTGCTGAAATGAAAAACAGCCAACAATTCTAAATAAAATTTGTTTTCTATGAATATTGTGTCTAAAAAATCCTTTCTGGCAGAAGTGTCCCTTTCAAAACAGCAGGTGGTTTTGAGCCACACTATTAAAAGAAAAAAGGGATATGGCTATTATCCTAGTAACAACTGACAGTAATATGTTTCTGACTTGGTACCAAGGTAACATATGTACGGTACTTGGTTCCATTAGTGTACAATAGTATCTGCAACCACCAAGAGCAATGTAATCAGTCATTTGTATAAGGTGATTAAGAAAACATGTAACTTATCACTTCAAAGAAAAAGTCTCTCTGGGGGAAGTGAGTTTGAATTTTATAATACATTTTTTTAATTTAGTAAAGGTTGAACTAAATAATCACTTTTAATAGATGTTAAAGAAGTGTGACTTTTTTTCCATGACCACCACTCATTTCTTTTGTTAGATGATCTATATTTGTCTTGTAGGCTTTATCTCCTAGTTCATTATTAATGTACTGAGATTAAGGGTGACACATACTTCATATACAAGTATGACTGGTGTGTGTGAGATTTAGGCAGATTAGAATGACATCACTGGGATGAGCTGGGAGTGTAGATATGCACAGGCCATATTGCACGTAAGCAAAATGAGGCAGCAAAAAAAATTGTAAAAATTAAGTAAACTAAGCTTCCTTCAAGATGGAATATTTTTATATCTTTGTTTCACATCATCAGTCTGAAATAAGATAAACCACTCTATTTTGGGGACAGAGAGGGCTATATTCTGGTACTAAATTGATAAAAAAATGCCGTTTTTTAGGGACAGTAAAATCTGGTTTCATGTTGTTGCAGTGCAGACCAGCAGAATCCTTTATATTCACTTCCAGATTATGTCTTTTGTGTTTCTGCTGTTTTTTACACAGGTCTTATAGGTCATTTCCACACTAGCATACAGAAATAAAGTTGAGATATAAAGGAATGGACACATAATATTATGTTATCCATATTGACCTCAATTTTTTATGTCTGTACTGTGATCATATTTAGACATGAGCAAATGTCTGATAACCATCTTTAATTCTGTATCTCTACATGAAATGGGAACACAAACAGATACAAGGCAAAATGTACTTAAATCAAAGTTTGTGTCACTGGTTATCAGTAATGTATAGAGATGAGCGAACATGCTCGTCCGAGCATGGTGCTCGTTCGAGCATTAGGGTACTCGTATCTGCTCGATGCTCAGACGAGTATCTCGCCATGCTCGAGGAAATGGCAACTTCCGCATCATGCTTTTTTGGCGCTTAAAAACACAGCCAATCACAAGCCAGGAGACTCTGCGTACCACCCAGCATCATGTGGGGCCCTTACATGTTGATAGCAGGGGTTGGCTGGCCTGATCAGGTGACCCTGGAATATACTACCGACTGGCCGCGGTGCTCGTCTCAGATGCCGTCTGGATATCGTTAGGGATAGAGCTGCTGCCTTTCAGGGACAGTGTTAGGGCCTGAATTTAGTTCTCAGTTAAGCAGGGATCACCCACAAAGAACCCAACAGACCTTCTAAGGGCTTTTTTTTTGTTCTATCTCAGTGATACAAATCCATTGCACTGTGGAACCATTCTGTGTGTCACAGTTCAGCACTGACTCACTCCAATCCATATATACTGTCCAGGTGACACTTTCTGTACGTCACACAATACAACCAAGTCATTTGCTACCAATATCATCTACCGCTTGATCCAGAAAATTCTCTGTGTGACATTTGTCTGGGTCACAGACTAAATAGCCACCGTTAACAGGGTGTCAGTCAGTTCTACCATATTTCCTGCACGTCACGTTCCCAAAAAAACAAAATATAAAAAAAAAAAAATTATTATTTCAGTTGTTTTAGCTCAGTGATACAAATCCATTTTACTCAGCTGTGTGTAACCTTTCTGTGTGACGCAGTTCAGCATACTCACTGCAAACGGTATATACTGTCCAGGTGACACTGTCTGTACGTCACACAATACAACCAAGTCATTTGCTACCAATATCATCTACCGCTTGATCCAGAAATTCTCTGTGTGACATTTGTCTGGGTCACAGACTAAATAGCCACCGTTAACAGGGTGTCAGTCAGTTCTACCATAGTTCCTGCACGTCACGTTCCCAAAAAAACAAAATATAAAAAAAAAAAATTATTATTTCAGTTGTTTTAGCTCAGTGATACAAATCCATTTTACTCAGCTGCGTGTAACCTTTCTGTGTGTCACAGTTCAACACATTCGCTCCCATCCGTATATACTGTCCAGGTGACACTTTCTGTACGTCACACAATACAACCAAGTCATTTGCTACCAATATCATCTACCGCTTGATCCAGAAAATTCTCTGTGTGACATTTGTCTGGGTCACAGACTAAATAGCCACCGTTAACAGGGTGTCAGTCAGTTCTACCATATTTCCTGCACGTCACGTTCCCAAAAAAAACAAAATATAAAAAAAAAAAAATTATTATTTCAGTTGTTTTAGCTCAGTGATACAAATCCATTTTACTCAGCTGCGTGTAACCTTTCTGTGTGTCACAGTTCAGCACATTCGCTCCCATCCGTATATACTGTCCAGGTGACACTTTCTGTACATCACTTAATTCTACCAGACTGAACAAGTTTGTGGGTTTCAGTACACCAGGCCCGTTTAATTTTTTTTTTAATATCATACACTTATATACAAAGAATGTTGAACCCCAGGGCTAAGGGTCGAGGACGAGGGCGTGGGCGTGGGCATTCAATTACTGCAGGGGGAAGAGGCCGTGGTCCTGGGCAGGGTGAGACAGTACCTGCTGATGAGGGAGCATGTCTCAACTTACAGGGACACGTGGTAGAGGACTGTTGAAACCACAACAGTGCGAACAGCTGATCTCGTGGATTGCGGACAATGCTTCAAGTAATTTGTCCACCAGTCAGTCTTCCACGCAGTCCACCCACGTTACCCAAGGGAGAACTCCTCTGGCTCCTCCACCTCAACCTCCTTCCCCCCAGTCTCCCCCTCCCAGGAAAATTTAGAATGTGATCCGGCATACTCTGAGGAACTGTTTTCTGGACCCTTCCCAGAGTCACAAACCACTTCTCAGGTTGCTGCTGACCTCTTTCCCGATGCCCAAGTGTTTCAACTGTCGCAGTCTGTGAGTGATGATGATGACAATGTTGAGTTAGTGGAAGAAGTTTGTAAAGAGGTGTCAGACGATGAGGAGACACGGTTGTCAGACAGTGGTGAAGTTGTTGTTAGGGGAGGAATTCCGAGGGGGGAGCAGACTGAGGAATCGGAGGATGACGAGGTGACTGACCCAAGCTGGGTTGATATGCCGAGTGAAGACAGTGCTTCTGTGGCGGAGGCGAGTGCTGCACCAGAACAGGTTGTAAGAGGCAGTGGTGTGGCCAGAGGGAGAAGCAGGGCCAGAGCTGGTGCATCAGCAGCAACTGTTTCACGTAGTGAAGCTCCCGTGGCGAGGCCTAGATGTTCGCAAGTCTGGAGGTTCTTTAAAGAAAGTGAGGATGACCGACAGACTGTGGTGTGCAACCTGTGCCACACCAGGATCAGCAGGGGTGCCACCACTACTAGCCTAACCACCACCAGCATGCGCAGGCATATGAGTGCTAAACACCCCACTCAATGGAACCAAGGCCGTTCACCACCTCCTGCGGGTCACACCACTGCTCCTTCCCCTGTGTCACTCGCTGCCTCTGCTAGTCAACCCCCTGCGTCACTCGCTGCCTCTGCTAGTAAACCCCCTGCCCAGGACCCCAGCACGAGCGTCTCCCGCCGGAAAAACCACACCTTCGCCGCAACGATCCTCGACAGTGTCCACCAACGTGTTCCAGCGCAGCGTTCAGCTGTCTTTACAGCAGATGCTGGAGCGCAAGAGGAAATACAGTTCCACCCACCCACATGCCCAAGCCCTCAACGTCCACATCTCCAAATTGCTTAGCCTGGAGATGCTGCCCTATAGGCTGGTAGAGACCGAGGCCTTTCGCAATCTCATGGCGGTGGCTGCCCCTCGGTATTCCGTCCCCAGCCGCCACTATTTTTTCCGATGTGCCGTCCCAGCCCTACACCAGCACGTGTCGGAGAACATCATCCGTGCCCTGACCAACGCTGTTTCTGAGAAGGTCCACCTAACCACGGACACGTGGACAAGTGCTGCCGGGCAGGGACACTATATCTCACTGACGGCACATTGGGTTAACTTGGTGGAGGCTGGGACCGAGAATGACCCTGGGGCCGCTCATGTACTGCCCACACCGAGGATTGCGGGGCCTACCTCGGTCACGGTCTCTCAGACGTACTATGCCTCCTCCTCCTCCGACCCCCTCCTCCTCCTCCACCGAATTACCATCCGTGGGCACGGCGCCTTCAGTCGGTAGCTCTAGGCGCAGCAGCAGTGCCATGGGTAAGCGCCAGCAGGCGGTGCTCAAACTGCTGAGCTTAGGTGACATAAGGCACACCGCCCAAGAGCTGTTACAGGGCATCACGGCGCAGACCGATCTGTGGCTGGCACCGCTGAACCTAAGCCAGGCATGGTTGTGTGTGACAACGGGCGTAACCTGGTGGCGGCTCTGCAACTCGGCAGACTGACACATGTGCCATGCCTGGCCCACGTGTTCAATCTCATAGTTCAGCGGTTCCTCAAGACATACCCCAATCTGTCTGATTTGCTCACCAAGGTGCGCCGCATCTGTGCGCATTTCCGCAAGTCGACCACAGATGCTGCCACCCTCAGGGCAGCGCAGCGCTGCCTACAACTGCCCGCTCACCGACTGTTGTGCGACGTGCCCACAAGATGGAATTCCACATTAAACATGTTATCCAGAGTTTACCAGCAGCGCAGAGCGATTGTAGACTGCCAGATGTCATCTTCCACCAGAACTGGTAGTCAGGTCTCTCAGATTCCTCAAGTCTACAATGAGGAGTGGACGTGGATGTCTGATATCTGCCAGGTGTTGAGCAACTTTGAGGAGTCAACACTGATGGTCAGCGGCGATGCCGCCATTATCAGCCTCACCATCCCGCTGCTTTGCCTGTTGAAAAACTCACTGCTCAGCATCAAGTCGGATGCTTTGCGCTTGTCACAAGAGACAGTGGAGGAAGATACGTCGCTTGATAGCCAGAGCACCTTCCGTTCTGTTTCTCAGCACGTATCGGAGGAGGGGGATGAGGATGAGGAGGAAGAGGAGGAGAATGTCAGCGAGACAGTAGAGGGTACCAGTGCTCAGTCCTTAACTCTTGAGCGTGTATGGGCTGAAGAGGAGGACTTGGAGGAGGAGGAGGAGGAAATGGAGAGTCAGGCCAGTGAGGAGAGGGAATTCTTACGTGTTGGGACTCTGGCGCACATGGCAGACTTCATGTTAGGCTGCCTATCCCGTGACCCTCGCGTTAGAAGAATCTTTTCAAACACCGATTACTGGGTGTTCACTCTCCTGGACCCACGGTACAAGCAGAACCTTTCCACTCTCATCCCTGCAGAGGAAAGGAGTATGAGAGTGAATAGATATCAACAGGCCCTGGTGCACAAGCTGAAACAATTCTTCCCATCTGACGCCGCTAGCGGCAAAGGGCATAGTTCTGTGAGCCAAGTAGCGGGGGAGAGGAGGCGAGCAGGCAGCTTGACCAGCACTGGCAGGGGAACGCTCTCCAAGGCCTTTGCCACTTTTATGTCACCCCAGCAAGACACTGTTACCTGTCCCCAGTCTAGGCAGAGTAGGGGGAGCTGTACAGAAAGATGGTGAGGGAAGTACCTAGCTGACCATACCAACGTCCGTAGCGATCACTCTGCTCCATACAACTACTGGGTTTCAAAGCTGGACACGTGACCTGAACTGGCGCTGTACGCCTTGGAGGTGCTGGCCTGCCCTGCCGCTAGCGTGCTGTCAGAGCGGGTATTCAGTGCAGCTGGTGGCGTCATCACCGATAAGCGTACACGCCTGTCAACTGACAGCGCTGACAGGCTGACGCTTATTAAAATGAACAAAGCCTGGATTTCACCGGAATTCAAATCTCCTCCGGGGGAAAGCAGCTAAAGATTTAAATAACTTATGTATCCGATTCCTCTTCTCTACTCCTCCTCCTACTCCTCCTCCTCCTACATATCATCTTTGCCTAACGCTGACCCAAAAAACGCCATTTTTTAGAGGTCCAACTGGCACTCTTTTAGCACAATTTTTCAGGAGGGCCCCCTTCAGGCCCTTTAATCAAGCAATTTTTCCAGAGGTCCACCTACAGGCCCTCTGTCCAAACAATTTTTCCGGAGGTCCACCTACAGGCCCTCTGTCCAAACAATTTTTCCGGAGTTCCACCTACAGGCCCTCTCTCCAAACAATTTTTCCGGAGGTACACCTACAGGCCCTCTCTCCAAACAATTTTTCCAGAGGTCCACCTACAGGCCCTCTGTCCAAACAATTTTTCTGGAGTTCCACCTACAGGCCCTCTGTCCAAACAATTTTTCCGGAGGTCCACCTACATGCCCTCTGTCCAAACAATTTTTCCGGAGGTCCACCTACAGGCCCTCTGTCCAAACAATTTTTCCGGAGGTCCACCTACAGGCCCTCTCTCCAAACAATTTTTCCGGAGTTCCACCTACAGGCCCTCTCTCCAAACAATTTTTCCGGAGTTCCACCTACAGGCCCTCTCTCCAAACAATTTTTCCGGAGGTCCACCTACAGGCCCTCTCTCCCAACAATTTTTCCAGAGGTCCACCTACAGGCCCTCTCTCCAATTCAAAAATAATATTACTTGCGAATCTATATTGCCCAACATTGGATACGGTAGCAAGTAGAAGACCAAACACATGCTGCCCACAGGGGTTCCGCAAATTCCTGGTCCACCCGCAAATTCCTTGTCCACAATGTCAAGGAGGTCGTGGTTCTGTTGATGAGCAACAAGTCCTTCTGTACTGAAATCGCCGACAAAGTCTCCATCTAAGAACCTACAGACCATTGTGGAGAGAGCGGCACAGCTCGCCATCAAAGTGACGAACCCCTAAGCCAGACTGTGCAGAGAAGATAACGAATAAATATCTCTGTGGTTATTTTTGCTAAATAAAAGTTAAATAAACCCCCCCAAAAATTCATCTGTTCCTGTGCCTGATCCACCCAAGTTGAATCTGTCCCATCCTGAGAAATTCCCCCCAAGGAGTCCCCACTGTAACTTGCTTCCCATACAACTACTTCACCCCCCGACACCTGTGTCTCGCCATTGTCCACCACCTCCTCAGACAACACTGGTAAATCCCCACTGTCAGCACACGGAAACAGCAAAAGGTCTTGCGAATTGGGGCAGAGAATGTTCTGGGCTAGCACATCAGGGAAGGGGTGACTATGGGGTTCCAGGGAGTACGTGACCACATGCAATATCCATTTAAAAGTCATGCCACACTTGATGTAGCTCATAATTGACAATTGTACCGGTTGATGCTAAATTTTTAAGTTGGGGTCCTGCGTCGTCATTCTAAGTACACCCGGCTGTTGTCACCCCCACACACGCTAGCCCAGGGGCCACTCCTCTGGCTCTTCCAGCGAAACCTCCTTGCCCCAGCCTGCCACCCACCTACAGGTCCACTCTACAAACAATTTAGCCGGATA
This sequence comes from Rhinella marina, assembly GCA_900303285.1. Taxonomy (NCBI): domain Eukaryota; kingdom Metazoa; phylum Chordata; class Amphibia; order Anura; family Bufonidae; genus Rhinella; species Rhinella marina. The sequence goes on from ONZH01008460.1 coordinate 113,517, forward strand.
GGGGACGTATCCGAAGTTGTACTCATGTTTGTTTTTGTTCTTCTTTTATCTGCCTCCTGACCTGTGATAGGCAGAGCATGGACACGTCCCCTTAGCTGCAGTAGGAAAGACACTCCCCTTGCCAGAGCAAGCTCTTTTTCCGTTTTCCGTGTTCGAAAAATCCATTAAATATAGGGTCCCAAGATAGGGGACGTATACGGTATTAAACTGAGAAGAATTGATACCATACGGGTTAAAGCAACAGTTTTCCCAAATCCATCTGGCTGTTGTCACCACCACACAAGCTAGCCCAGGGGGCACT
>ONZH01008461.1:0-20819 GCA_900303285.1 Rhinella marina
GAGGAGACACGGTTGTCAGACAGTACGTTGTGTCAGGGCAGTAATTCCGAGGGGGCAGAGTGAGGAATCGGAGGATGGTGGAGGTGACTGACCCGAGCTGGTTATATCCAACTGAAGACAGTGCTTCTGAGGGGGAGGCAAGTGCAGCACCAGAACAGGTTTGGAAGAGGCAGTGGGGTGGCCAGAGGAGAGGGGCAGAGATCAGCAACTGTTTCACGGAGTCAAGCTCCCGTGGCGAGGCCTAGATGTTCGCAAGTCTGGAGGTTTTTTTAAAGAAAGTGAGGATGACCGACGGACTGTGGGTGTGCAACCTGTGCCACACCAGGATCAGCAGGGGTGCCACCACTACAGCCTAACCACCACCAGCATGCGCAGGCATATGAGTGCTAAACACCCCACTCAATGGAACCAAGGCCGTTCACCACCTCCTGTGGGTCACACCACTGCTCCTTCCCCTGTGTCACTCGCTGCCTCTGCTAGTCAACCCCCTGCGTCACTCGCTGCCTCTGCTAGTCAACCCCTGCCCAGGACCCGGCACGAGCGCCTCCCGGCTGGAAAACCACACCTTCGCCTCCACAATCCTCCACAGGTGTCCACCAACGTGTCCCAGCGCAGCGTTCAGCTGTCTTTACAGCAGACGCTGGAGCGCAAGAGGAAAATACAGTTCCACCCACCCACATGCCCAAGCCCTCAATGTCCACATCTCCAAATTGCTTTAGCCTGGAGATGCTGCCCTATAGGGCTGGTAGAGACCGAGGCCTTTTGCAATCTCATGGCGGTGGCTGCCCCTCGGTATTCGGTCCCCAGCCGCCACTATTTTTCCCGATGTGCCGTCCCATCCCTACACCAGCACGTGTCACAGAACATCATCCGTGCCCTGACCAATGCTGTTTCTGAGAAGGTCCACCTAACCACGGACACGTGGACAAGTGCTGCCGGGCAGGGACACTATATCTCACTGACGGCACATTGGGTTAACTTGGTGGAGGCTGGGACCGAGAATGACCCTGGGGCTGCTCATGTACTGCCCAAACCGAGGATTGCGGGGCCTACCTCGGTCACGGTCTCTAAGACGTACTATGCCTCCGACCCCTCCTCCTCCTCCACCACGGAATTACCATCCGTGGGCACGGCGCCTTCAGTCGGTAGCTCTAGGCACAGCAGCAGTGCCGTGGGTAAGCGCCAGCAGGCGGTGCTCAAACTGCTGAGCTTAGGTGACAAAAGGCACACCGCCCAAGAGCTGTTACAGGGCATTACGGCGCAGACCGATCTGTGGTTGGCACCGCTGAACCTCAAGCCAGGCATGGTTGTGTGTGACAACGGGTGTAACCTGGTGGCGGCTCTGCAACTCGGCAGACTGACACATGTGCCATGCCTGGCCCACGTGTTCAATCTCATAGTTCAGCGGTTTCTCAAGACATACCCCAATCTGTCTGATTTGCTCACCAAGGTGCGCCGCATCTGTGTGCATTTCCGCAAGTCGACCACAGATGCTGCCACTCTCAGGGCAGTGCAGCGCCGCCTACAATTGCCCGCTCACCGGCTGTTGTGCGACGTGCCCATGAGATGGAATTCCACATTAAACATGTTATCCAGAGTTTACCAGCAGCGCAGAGCGATTGTAGACTGCCAGATGTCAACTTCCACCAGAACTGGTAGTCAGGTTAGTCAGATTCCTCAAGTCTACAATGAGGAGTGGACGTGGATGTCTGATATCTGCCAGGTGTTGAGCAACTTTGAGGAGTCAACACAGATGGTCAGCGGCGATGCCGCCATTATCAGCCTCCCCATCCCGCTGCTTTGCCTGTTGAAAAAAAATATAAAAAACAAAATATATAAAAAAATTCGTTTTTTAGTTGTTTTAGCTCAGTGATACAAATCCATTTTACTCAGCTGCGTGTAACCTTTCTGTGTGTCACAGTTCAGCACACTCGCTCCAATCCGTATATACTGTCCAGGTGACACTTTCTGTACGTCACAGAATACAACCAAGTCATTTGCTACCAATAACGTATACAGCTTGATCCAAAAAAATCTCTGTGCGACATTTGTCTGGGTGGCAGTCTAAATAGCCACCGTTAACAGGGTGTGAGTTAGGTCTCCGATAGTTCCTGCACGTCACGTTCCCAAAAAAACAAAATTAAAAAAAAAAATATAAAAAACAAAATATATAAAAAAAAATAGTTTTTTAGTTGTTTTAGCTCAGTGATACAAATCCATTTTACTCAGCTGCGTGTAACCTTTCTGTGTGTCACAGTTCAGCACACTCGCTCCAATCCGTATATTCTGTCCAGGTGACACTTTCTGTACGTCACAGAATACAACCAAGTCATTTGCTACCAATAACGTATATAGCTTGATCCTAAAAATCTCTGTGCGACATTTGTCTGGGTCGCAGTCTAAATAGCCACCGTCAGTAGGGTGTCAGTCAGTTCTACGATAGTTTCTGCACGTCACGTTCCAAAAAAAACAAACCTAAAAAAAAAATTTAAAAAAAATATATATAAAAATAATTAGTTGTATTTGTTGTTTTAGCTGAGTGATACAAATCCATTTCACACAGCTGCGTGTAACCTTTCTGTTTGTCACAGTTCAGCACACTCACTCCAATCCGTATATTCTGTCTAGGTGACACTTTCTGTACGTCACTTAATTAAACCAGACTGAACAAGTTTGTGGATTTCAGTACACCAGGCCCGTTTATTTATTTATTTTTTTATATCATACACTTATATACAGAAAATGTTGAACCCCAGGGCTAAGGGACGAGAGCGTGGGCATTCAATTACTGCAGGGGGCAGAGGCCATGGTCCTGGGCAGGGTGAGACAGTACCTGCTGATGAGGGAGCTGTGGAACGCCGCAGAGCTACACTCCCGAGCTTGCCTGTTGAAAAACTCACTGCTCAGCATCAAGTCGGATGCTTTGCGCTTGTCACAAGAGACGGTGGAGGAAGATTCGTCGCTTGATAGCCAGAGCACCCTCCGGTCTGTTTCTCAGCGCGTATCTGAGGAGGGGGATGAGGAGGAAGAGGATGAGAATGCTGGCGAGACAGTAGAGGGTACCAGTGCTCAGTCCTTAACTCTTGAGCGTGTATGGGCTGAAGAGGAGGACTTGGAGGAGGAGGAGGAGGAAATGGAGAGTCAGGCCAGTGAGGAGAGGGAATTCTTGCGTGTTGGGACTCTGGCGCACATGGCAGTCTTCATGTTAGGCTGCCTATCCCGTGACCCTCGCGTTAGAAGAATTTTTTCAAACACCGATTACTGGGTGTTCACTCTCCTGGACCCACGGTGCAAGCAGAACCTTTCCACTCTCATCCCTGCAGAGGAAAGGAGTATGAGAGTGAATAGATATCAACAGGCCCTGGTGCACAAGCTGAAACAATTCTTCCCATCTGACGCCGCTAGCGGCAGAGGGCATGGTTCTGTGGGCCAAGTAGCGGGGGAGAGGAGGCGAGCAGGCAGCTTGTCCAGCACTGGCAGGGGAACGCTCTCCAAGGCCTTTTCCAGTTTTATTTCACCCCAGCAATACAGTGTCACCTGTCCCCAGTCTAGGCAGAGTAGGGGGGAGCTGTACAGAAAGATGGTGAGGGAGTACCTAGCTGACCATACCAACGTCCGTAGCGATCACTCTGCTCCATACAACTACTGGGTTTCAAAGCTGGACACGTGGCCTGAACTGGCACTGTACGCCTTGGAGGTGCTGGCCTGCCCTGCTGCTAGCGTGCTTTCAGAGCGGGTATTCAGTGCAGCTGGTGGCGTCATCACCGATAAGCGTACACGCCTGTCAACTAACAGCGCTGACAGGCTGACGCTTATTAAAATGAACAAAGCCTGGATTTCACCGGAATTCAAATTTCCTCCAGGGGAAAGCAGCTAAAATTTAACATTACTTATATATCCGATTCCTCTTCTCTACTCCTCCTACTCCATATCGTCTTTGCCTAACGCTGACCAAAAAAACGCCATTTTTCAGATGTCCAACTGGCTCTCTTTTACCACAATTTTTCAGGAGGGCCCCCTACAGGCCCTCTCTTCAAGCAATTTTTCCGGAGGTCCACCTACAGGCCCTCTCTCCAAACAATTTTTCCGGAGGTCCACCTACAGGCCCTCTCTCCAAACAATTTTTCCGGAGGTCCACCTACAGGCCCTCTCTCCAAACAATTTTTCCGGAGGTCCACCTACAGGCCCTCTCTCCAAACTATTTTTCCGGAGGTCCACCTACAGGCCCTCTCTCCAAACAATTTTTCCGCAGGTCCACCTACAGGCCCTCTCTCCAGTTCCAGTTTCCAGTTTTATTTGCGCAAACTGCGTAAATTTTATTTTTGGGATAAGTGTGAAAAATAATATTACCTGCGTATCTATATTGCCCAACATTGGATTTGGTAGCAACTAGAAGACCAAACACATGCTGCCCACAGGGTTCCGCAAATTCCTGGTCCACAATGTCAAGGAGCTCGAGGTTCTGTTGATGAGCAACAAGTCCTTCTGTAAAGAAATCGCCCACAACATCTCCTTCTAAGAACCTAAAGACCATTGTAGAGAGAGAGCGGCACAGCTCGCCATCAAAGTGACGAACCCCAACGCCACACTGCGCAGCGAAGATAACGAATAAATATCTCTGTGGTTATTTGTAGGGATGAGCGAACCGAACCGTAACGAACCAGATTCGTTACGAACTTTCCCAAAAGTTCGGTTCGTCATCGAACAGAATTTTCAGAAAGTTCGTGACGAATCTGGTTAAAATAACGGCGACGCAAAATATACGCATATTTATTGAGAATGTACGCTAATGCGTACATATTCAGTTAAGTAGCGTACCTTTGACAACGCTAGACTGTATGTTCGTTACTTGAGTAGGAATGTTCGCAGACGCAGTATATGCGTACGCTAATGCGTACATATTCAGTTAAGTAGCGTACCTTTAACAACGCTACACTGTATGTTCGTTATTTGTGCGGGAATGTTCGCATTAGCGTACGCATTAGTGTAAATTCTCAAATATGCGTATATTTTGCGTCGCCGTTGTTGAAGTCACTTGGATTTTTTCCACTTTTTTCATTGTAATAGCAACTGCAAGTAAACGAAACTATACCCTACCAGACTCCCATTATTGTAGCAGCAATTATTCAGCCATTATAGCAAGGTTCGTTTTAGGCTCGGTTCGTACGAATCCGAACTTCACTAAAGTTCGCCGAAGCGAACCGAACCGAACTTTTCAAAAGTTCGCTCATCCCTAGTTATTTGTGCTAAATAAAAGGTAAATAAACACAAAAAAAAAATTGATCTGTTCCTGTGCCTGATCCACCCAAGTTGAATCTGTCCCATCATGTGAAAGTCCCCCCAAGGAGTCCTTACTGTAACTTGCTTCCCATACAACAACTCACCCCCCGACACCTGTGTCTCGCCATTGTCCACCACCTCCTCAGACAACACTGGTAAATCCCCACTGTCAGCACACGGAGACTGCAAAAGGTCTTGTGAATTGGGACAGAGAATGTTCTGGGGTAGCACATCAGAGAAGGGGTGACTATGGGGTTCCAGGGAGTACGTGACCACGTGCAATCTCCATCTAAAAAGTCATGCCACACTTGATCGAGCTCATAATTGACAATTGTACCGGTTGATGCTAAATTTTTAAGTTGGGGTCCTGCGTCGTCATTCTAACTACATCCGGCTGTTGTCACCACCACACACGCTAGCCCAGGGGGCACTCCTCTGGCTCTTCCAGCTCGACCTCCTTCCCCCCAGCCTGCCCCCCCACCTACAGGCCCTCTCTCCAAACAATTTACGTCTTTGTCCTATCTTTCTCTCTCCAAACTATTTTTCCGGATAGCTGCCATATATGGTATTAAACTGAGTAGTATACATAGAAGACATACCACACTTGATCAATCTCATAATTTACGACTGTACCGGTTGATGCTAAATTTTTAAGTTGGGGTCCTGCGTTGTCATTCTAACTACATCCGGCTGTTATCACCACCACACACGCTAGCCCAGGGGGCACTCCTCTGGCTCTTCCAGCGAAACCTCCTTCCCCCCAGCCTGCCCCCCACCTACAGGCCCTCTCTCCAAACAATTTACCCAGATAGGGGACGTATTAGACATTGTACTGATGTTTTTTGTTTTACTTCTTTTAATTGCCTCCTGACCTGTGATAGGCAGAGCATGGACACGTCCCCTTAGCTGCAGTTGGAAAGACACTCCCCTGGCCAGAGCAAGCTCTTTTTCTGTTTTCCGTGGTCGAAAAATCCATGAAATATAGGGTCCCAAGATAGGGGACGTATACGGTATTAAACTGAGAAGAATCGATACCGTACCGGTTGATGCTACAGTTCTTCCAAATACATTCCGGCTGTTGTCACCACCACACACGCTAGCCCAGGGGGCACTACTCTGGCTCTTCCAGCGAAACCTCCTTCCCCCCAGCCTGCCCCCCACCTACAGGCCCTCTCTCCAAACAATTTACCCGGATAGGGGACGTATTAGATATTGTACTGATGTTTTTTTTGTTTCTTCTTTTAATTGCCTCCTGACCTGTGATAGGCAGAGCAGGGACACGTCCCCTTAGCTGCAGTAGGAAAGACACTCCCCTGGCCAGAGCAAGCTCTTTTTCCATTTTCCGTGGTCGAAAAATCCATGAAATATAGGGTCCCAAGATAGGGGACGTATACGGTATTAAACTGAGAAGAATCGATACCACACATGCCCCAGTAGGAGAATTTGGGGTAATGGTGGGATTAGGCAGCCTCAGAGGCATCCATGCATGCTGCCCCTGCTGTTTCCTGTCCATTTCCGTGGTGTTTCCATCATTTTTCTGAGTTTTCCAGGTTTCCACCAAGCCTTCCCTAGGCAGAGCCTTGGTCCCCTGCAAAAATGCTCGAGTCTTCAATGGGGTTTGTTATTTGAAACGAGCACCCGAGCATCGGGAAAAGTTCGACTCGAATAACGAGCACCCGAGCATTTTAGTGCTCGCTCATCTCTAGTTTTATATTCTAGGTTCTTCAAAGTAGCCACCTTTTGCTTTGATTACTGCTTTTGCACACTCTTGGCATTCTCTTGATGAGCTTCAAGAGGTAGTCACCTGAAATGGTATTCCAACAGTCTTGAAGGAGTTCCCAGAGATGCTTAGCACTTGTTGGCCCTTTTGCCTTCACTTTGCGGTCCAGCTCACCCCAAACCATCTCGATTGGGTTCAGGTCTGGTGACTGTGGAGGCCAGGTCATCTGGCATAGCACCCCAGCACTCTCCTTCTTGGTCAAATAGCCATTACACAGCCTGGAGGTGTGTTTGGGGTCATTGTCCTGTTGATAAACAAATGATGGTCCAACTAAACGCAAACCGGATGGAATAGCATGCCGCTACAAGATGCTGTGGTAGCCATGCTGGTTCAGTATGCCTTCAATTTTGAATAAATCCCCAACAGTGTCACCAGAAAAGCACCCCCACACCATCACACCTCCTCCTCCATGCTTCACGGTGGGAACCAGGCATGTAGAGTCCATCCGTTCACCTTTTCTGCGCCGCACAAAGACACGGTGGTTGGAACCAAAGATCTCAAATTTGGACTCATCAGACCAAAGCACAGATTTCCACTGGTCTAATGTCCATTCCTTGTGTTCTTTAGCCCAAACAAGTCTCTTCTGCTTGTTGCCTGTCCTTAGCAGTGGTTTCCTAGCAGCTATTTTACCATGAAGGCCTGCTGCACACAATCTCCTCTTAACAGTTGTTGTAGAGATGTGTCTGCTGCTAGAACTCTGTGTGGCATTTACCTGATCTCTAATTTGAGCTGCTGTTAACCTGCGATTTCTGAGGCTGGTGACTCGGATGAACTTATCCTCCACAGCAGAGGTGACTCTTGGTCTTCCTTTCCTGGGGCGGTCCTTATGTGAGCCAGTTTCTTTGTAGCGCTTGATGGTTTTTGCGACTGCACTTGGGGACACTTTCAAAGTTTTCCCAATTTTTCGGACTGACTGACCTTCATTTCTTAAAGTAATGATGGCCACTAGTTTTTCTTTACTTAGCTGCTTTTTTCTTGCCATAATACAAATTCTAACAGTCTATTCAGTAGGACTATCAGCTGTGTATCCACCTGACTTCTGCCCAACACAACTCATGGTCCCAACCCCATTTATAAGGCAAGAAATCCCACTTATTAAACCTGACAGGGGACACCTGTGAAGTGAAAACCATTTCAGGTGACTAACTCTTGAAGCTCATGAAGAGAATGCCAAGAGTGTGCAAAGCAGTAATCAAAGCAAAAGGTGGCTACTTTGAAGAACCTAGAATATAAGACTTATTTTCAGTTTTTTCACACTTTTTTGTTAAGTAAATAATTCCACATGTGTTAATTCATAGTTTTGATGCCTTCAGTGTGAATCTACAATTTTCATAGTCATGAAAATACAGAAAACTCTTTGAATAAGAAGGTGTGTCCAAACTTTTGGTCTGTACTGTACATCGCTCCCTATTATAGTGAATGGGGCCAGGCCGACTTCCGGCACCTCTGGTGTACACTGTAGTACAGATCCGACAGGCTGTTCCCCTGCTGGACCAGCCTGCTGGACCAATTTAACAGTGTGAAAGTAGCCTTAAAGTTGATCGAAAAAGCTGTCTTGGTATCAGTTCCAATGGGAAAAGATGAAGGCTTTTATTCTCCCCTATTCTTAGTGAAAAAGCCAGATGTTTTTTTCAGAACAATTATAAACTTAAAAACAACTGAACCTTTATCTCTTAAGAAAAAAGTTCCAAATGGAAACAAACAAGTCAACAATAAAGCATTTTCCACTGTGTTTCATGGTAGTATTCTATCTCAAAAATGCCTACTATCACATACCTATTTTTCAATAAAATCAAAGCAAAGCAAGGGTGGCAGCAGAAATAAAGGGGAGGCAGGTTACATCTTTAGTTTCAAGCACTTCCATTTGGCCTCTATGTGGCCTTCCAGGTCTTCACAAAGGTTATAGCAGAAATGGGGGCTCATATAAGAGAAAAGGATATACTGTTTATCCCCTATTTGGACAACTCCCTGATAGTTGCCAAGTCAGAAACTTCTTACAAGGAGTCAGTGTTTGTGGTATCTCAGATTTTGGAACAGTTAGGTTGGGTCTTGAACCTGGAAAAGTCAAATCTTATTACTTCACAGTTTCAAACCTTTCTGGGTCTAGTCCTGGACTCTACTGTCCAGAGGTGTTTTTTTGACTGGAAGAAAAGTGATCAAGATTCAGGAGATAGTCTCAGACCTTGGCAACAATCCATTGATTTCTATAAGAAAGGGAATGTCTATCCTGGGTTCTCTTACAGCTTGCATCTCTGCAGTAACATGGGCTCAACTTCCAGTGAGCCCATGTCTGGGACAAGGGAAGAGTTCCACTGGAATCAAACATAAGAATCTCCGATCAAACCTTACAGAGCCTAACCTAGTGGTTAAGAAGAGAAAATTTAGTTTAAGGAGTCCTCTGGAAGCGCAAAAAAATTTATATGTTTAATGACAGATGCAAGTCCCTGCGGATGGGGCGCTCACATTCACGACCTATCTCTTCAGGATCGTTGGCATACTAAGAGACGGTTCCTCTAATCTGAAGGAGTTGACAGAAGTGATATTCGCCATGTTGTCTGCTTTTCCAAGGTTGAAGGAAAGAAATGTAAGAATCATGACAGACAACAGGACGGTAGTGTCTTATCTAAACAGGCATGGGAGGACAAGATGAAGGAGTCTGATGCAGGAAGCTCAAAGAATCTTGTTCTTAACAGAAAAAAAATGTTTCTCATTCTCTAAGAAATAGAATAGAAAATCGTCAGGTGGATTTTCTCAGCTGGCATGCTATTTCTCAGGGGAAATTGAGCTTAAACCAGTCAATTTTCAAGAAAACTTCAGATATTTGGGTCATTCTGTGATAGACCTATTTGCCACAGCTCAGAACAAAAAGACCCAAACATTGTTCTCTCAGGATCCCCTTGTGGAATACATACTTTCCTCCACAAGTGGAATTTTCCTCTGGCATATGCTTTTCCTTCCCTTCCACTTGGCTTCGGGTAATGTCATTCTCAGACTCTTGGGTTCTGCCAGAAACCCCGGACCTTCTAAGTCAGGATACAATTCTCATTTGAGAGGAGTTTATTAGCTAGGAAAGGATTTTCTGAGGGTCTGATTTCCACATTTCTCAAAAGTGACAAAAAAGGATTACTGTAGCCATTTATTCAAAAATTTGTCGGAAAATTATTTCAATAGTATCCCTCTCCTAGCCCCGTTAAATGTGATCCTGGAATTCCTACAGAAAGGGTAAGAATTATGATTGGCTTGGAGTAGTCTGAAGGTCCATGTTTCAGTCCCCTCTGCTTTGTTTGACCAGGATATTGCAGGCAGCTCATGGGTCTCTAGATTCTTTAGAGCAGTTAGTAGACCTACCCCTTTTATCCCCCTAGAATTCCCCCCTGAGACCTGAATTTGGTACTAAGGCAACATGGCTGCCTTGAAAAGTTCGACAGCTAGATGGATTACTTCAGCTATATCTCTCTCTTATACCTTCTCGGGTCTGTCTCCTTCTGTAGGTCTCAATGCACACTCTACGAGAATGATGGCAACCTCATGAGCAAAAAGGTCTTGCACTTCTATAGAAGACATTTGTAAGGCTGCAATTTGGTCTTCTCCTACTACCTTTTTCAAGCACTATAGACTTGACCATAGCTCTCCTTCTGATCTTTCCTTTCTAAAGAAGGTCGTTTTGTCTGTTTCCCCATCCTAGTTGTCTCCCCTGTTAATTCACTCTCGAACTGCTGTCATGCGTGAAGGGAAAACTAAATTACTTACCAGTAGAGATGAGCGAGTCATCCAAAATTCGCTTCGCTGAATATTCGTTCTTTTACAAATTTATTTGGTCGAATCTCTGTTCAAAAAACAATTGTTATTTTGCGAACATTCCTGCACAAATTACGAACATACAGTCAGCGTAGTTAAAAGTACGCAATATGTAAGCATTAGCGTATGAATCCTTAGCGTACTATTGACGTGCAAATGTGTCATATGCACGAGGCTAGGCCGTGGCGTACAGTCTTTAGAGGCAGTCCATATGAGCTTGAAAAATAAGGTGCTCACAGATAGCTATCCAGCTAAGTGCTAACTAAAAACACTGTACAATAAGTGCATAATAGGACACATTATCAGGTGCAGTCCATGGTGTGGCTCCCATAGGTCCTCCAGAGGTGTCCTTCACTCAGCCAGTAGTTGGGTGAGGGATGAGGGACTTGAAGTCCTCCTCGCTCGAGCTCCTGCTGAAGGACATCAGAGGACGCTCCTGCCTCTTGCTCTTGCTCGCTGCTGTGGTAGAACTCCAGGGCCCTCTTCTTCCTGAAGTTGGACTTGACCGAGTCCAGGTGGTAGTCACGCTGGTGAGCGCTGCAGCCACTTGCGCTTTTCCGGATCCTCCTGCCAGGATAGCAGGGGTAAGGAATTCCGGCTGCAGCTGTTCTGGCAAGGTTACATCCAGGTATTGGTGGATCACCGTGGACTGGAACGTGAATGAAGACGTTGTCAGTTGACCCAGCTGAAAGGACTGTGGTGGTGCTGGCAGTCCATGGATCAGAGGCTCTGGCTCCGGCTGTGGCTTTTCCCTGAACCGGAGGACGCCATCTGGGGACTCTTGAAGGCTGCGCAAGCATCCTGGACCTGGTGCATCCGGCCACATTTCTGGTTCCGCTGTAGGTAGCAGGGGCTTGGAAAGGAGGGTAACCCCGGTCGCAAAGGGGCCTTTCAGGGACGCCATGGGGGTGTACTCCATCTGATCCCCCACGTACAGGCTGTGACGAGGTTGTGGCAGGTACAACTGTTTCACCTATCTGCGGCCCACAAAATACTCATTTTCATCCTCGTCATCCGCCAAGAAGCCAGAGCGCCTCTCCACCTAAAACCACAGGACCGTTCCTCTTCGCCGTTCCAATGCAGGATCTCCCGGCCTAGGGTGGTCCAGTACCTGGATGACCCAGTCCTCCACAGCTGTTTTATAGTCCCAGAGGGTCGGCGCATGGGCCATCACCGATGGTGGCACAATCGGGTTCTGGTGTATGGAAGGTGTTGTGGATCTCCTCCTGGGCGGCGGAGTGGACGCACCAGCCGCCTCCACCGCACCAGCCGCCTCACGAAGAACCGCCTCATGGTGCGCAGCAAACTCAGCAGGCGGTAAGGAGAATAAAGGCACTGTAGGTGGGTTACTCGCCTTCAGTTCACAGCGTGACACCCTGATGTCTGGAGTGGGCGGTGATTCAGGGAGCTCATCCCCAAAGTACATTTGGTTCCAGTTGGGATGCAGGCGCAGCTCTTTTCTAGTTGCTACTTGCTCTGAGGTCAGCAGACTCAGCACTGGTCTAAACTGGTCCAGAGGAGGGTGGAGTACTGAGGGAGGAGTCTTCACTTCCTATACGTGCAAATAGTGAGATCCCGGTGGTCCGGGCTGTTTTTTTCCAGTTCTGAGGGGGGTGTATCTTCACTTTCCCGCTCTAGCAGGGGCGCTTCCTCATTTTTCCGCCTCACGCAGAATGCGTACGTTTCATACGTTTCATACATATGGTACGTATCGTTAGCATGCTAAATTTTGCAAAGATTTACCAATAATACGAAGCGATTCCGACAAAATTCGGATTCGCTTCGGAGCCCAAAATTTCTAAGATTCGATACAAATCTACAAAGCGGCGAATAGATTCGCTCATCTCTACTTACCAGTAATTGGATTTTCCAGAAGCCACGATAGCACCCTTATTTCCCCCCCTTTTTTCTTGGTGTTTGTTGGATTGATTCACGGGTGTAGCTTTGATATAGTATAAACTAAATGTTGGTGGAGTTCCTCTCATGCTTGGAATATCACACTGAGGGGTAGGAGAGTCTCTGCCTTTTCTTCAGGTTTCCTCTTTGTGGTGGCTGATCCTCTCTCTCATGGTGCTCTCGTGGGTTCTGGAAAATCCAATTACCGGTAAGTAATCTTCATTTTTTGGACGGTGTAACTTAATGTTGATGGACACAAATGGAATTATTCTTTTGTAACTGTCATTCTGGACCTTAACTCCCATAACGCTGATTGGAAGCAACATACCAAATCAAGGTATGCTGTTCCGTAGCTCCCATTCAGTGATTGTGGAAACCGCAGAATTCAAGGTCACTGGCCTTTTTCTTTACCCCGGCCTAGATGACCATTGCAAACTGCTGTTTTGTCCAATATAAGTCTTCACATGCCAAGGTGGAATAACCCCATTCCATTTCAAATTATAACATTATTTGTCAAATTTTACACAAGTGAATTCAGTCTGAAAAACATGCTCCATGTGACAGCTGTATTTCCTGGACTGAACACTGCTGCAATAACATGAACTCTCAGAATCAGAATGTTTTATAATGCTGTATGTTCCTGAACAACTGCTGTACTGATCTGTACTAGTATAATGCTGAGAGGTACAGTTCAGCACACCTATGCTTGGGTAGGAACTTTATAATACTGTGAGTTCACATCAAAGGAGCAATGTTAAGCCTGGGAAATACAGCTGTCACAAGGAGCATGTTTCGCACACCAAATACGCTCATGTCATATTAAATACTGTTTTACAAAAAAAAAAGCAGCTACATTTTTCAAAACCTTAGAAAAAAAAAAAATCGGAACACTTACATAAGCTTGCACCCTAAGAGTCAATGAGGACTCTTAGGGTGCAAGCTTATGTAAGTGTTCCGATTTATTTTTTTTCTAATGTTTATGAAAAACGTAGCTGCTTTTTTTTTTGTAAAATAGTATTTAATATGACATGAGCGTATTTGGTGTGCGAAACATGCTCGCAGTGTTGCAAGTCCCTACAGTAACTTAGATTAACAACTAACTAGTTAAAGTTCAAAATTAGACAAAACCGGTCAGAAAATTCTGTACAGTGGTCCCTGTAGTCAAGAACCCAATCAGATGTGTCCTGCTGCCATGGAACAGAATCACATAAATATCCTGAATCTGCATTCTTGTAGCTCCTGCTTGTCTATGCTGCATAATGTCCAAAGGGACAGTTAAGGAAGGGAAACTTTGCTAAAGATCCCCATCAAAAAGGTGACATCAAGAATGCTGATGCAATGTCAAGCCTTAAAGTCCATGTTCTCCGGATCCATCTGAATGGCTAGGTGGAACACTCTCCACTTGCTGGGAATTATTGCAAAAATGCAATAAATGTATCTGCAGCCCCTGTTGAGCCATTAAATGTGTGCTTCAGAGAGTCCAATACTCTTTTTGGAAAAGGGTGCATCAGAGTGGGGGGTGGGGGTCAGGTAGAAACAACTGGTTGTTAAGAAGCTGTTTCCCTATTCTGGAAGCCCTAAACATGCCAGCATCTGCAGTATTCCCATAGGATCCACATTCACAAACCTGTAATTGCGGTCAGCCAATACAAATTGCACCACCAAGAAATACTGTAATTATACAAAAGGAAGCCGGAGTTTACAAGTTTCTTAACACAGATGTGCTTTCTGTCCACCTCCCCTATTCTGTTGGAAAACTGTGCAGCGTCCGTAAATTAGTCAACAATCGGCAGCAAGTCTTGGCCTTCCTGAATGATCTGAGACTGTCACACATAAGTTTCTATGGAGACCCTCCGTAGAAACATAGTCTGTCTCATAGACTCCAGTGCTAATGCATTGGGGTCTATAAGAGAAGCAATCTGATGATTGCTTGTTCAACTTCCCTAGGGGAACTATAAAAAGTGTAAAAAATATATTTTTTAATACAAAAGAATATAAAATTTAAAATATTAAAGTATTTATCCTATATTGCAAAACAGAAAAAACAATATCTGACTCTCCATTTTCTGGTTGCCTCACCTCCTACAAAAAAATGAATAAAAAGTGAAAAAAAGTCATATGCACCCCAATGTTATCTACGAAAAGCACACAACGCACAACAAAAAATGAGCCCTCACACAGCTCCGTACACATAACTACAAAAGAGTTATAGGGATCAGAATATGGCGATGAAAAGAAAAAAATAAATTTTTTTCAAGGTTTTTAGCATCACCGTAACCGTACTGACCTGGAAATTGAAAATAACAGGTCAGTTTTGATGTATAGGGAACCCCTGCAAAAACAAATCCCATAAAATTGTGGCCAAATTACGTTTTGTTTTGTTTTTTTATATTCTACCGCATTTGGATATTTTTTTCCAACTCCTCACTACATCATATGCAATGTTAAATGGGGCCATTAGAAAATACAACTTGTCCCGCAAAAAACAATCCTTCGAACATCTATGTTTACAGAAAAATAAAAAATTTATGGCCCCAGAAAAGCAGGGAGTGATACGTTCTCCAAGGGAGAAAGGGTAAAGGCCTGTCACATTTCATGACAACAACCATAGGTTTGGTGAGGTGCAACTAGTGTTGGGGTCTGGTTCATGTAAAGTAGTCATCCTGGGCCCCTGGGCGAGGGCTTAGCAATATACAGTATTGTATATTGCTAAGAGATAGGTTCATCCAGGGGCGTAGCTATAGGGGATGCAGAGGTAGCAGTCGCTACCGGGCCCAGGAGCCTGAGGGGGCCCAAAGACCCTTGTGCCACATAAGAAGATACACAAAGTACTGAGGGAAGGGGGGCCCAAGCTGAACTCTTGCACCAGGGCCCATGAGCCTTTAGCTACGCCCCTGGGTTCATCTCTTCTGGTCCTACAGCGAGCCATAGGAACGGTGTCATCAGAGGTGGGTACTGCAAATTGCTGCGACAATCTCTATTTTCCAGGTTTTCCAGTTTATCTCTCAGTTCTTACTCTGCAGCCTGACTTTATCACAGGGAGGCTGAATTCTATTTTTCAGGTCAGTTACCTTTTAAGTATTGTTTTGGTACTGATTTGGCCCATGGCTGCGGTAATAGATGAGTGAAGCATGTCAAACTATTTATCAATTAACAGCATTGGCAGTTTAGCTACCTCTTGGGCCACCAAGGTCACCTGCAAACAGGGGCGTAGCTATAGGGGATGCAGAGGTAGCAGCCGCTACCGGGCCCAGGAGCCTGAGGGGGCCCCAAAGACCCTTGTGCTGCATAAAAAGACACCAGTATTATAGAAAATGCATGCTGATCAAGGTACAACTATGGTTGTAGGGATGGGTTTAGGTCAAGAATTTGGCATGGGGGTTTGCCAGTCGAATTTTTGCCTCAGGCAGCATGAAGGCCATTTGCCTCCCTACCCCTGGCCACAAAGTACTGAGGGAAGGGGGGGCCGAAGCTTAACTCTTGCACCAGGGCCCATGAGCCATTAGCTACGCCCCTGCCTGCAAAGAGTCCTTTTCAGAAGGTTCAGAACAGCTTGGAATCAGCGAGAGTTGTGGCTCGGTCATATCCATTCTTTAGCAGCTCAGATAAACCCCACAGATATGGAGAAGCAGGTTGTTGATATCGAACCTTGGCGAGTTGTTTAGGTGGTTTCAGAGTGTTTATATTTTATAAGACCACTTGTGAGCAAGTAGATCACCCTACTGAGATTTTTATAAGATATCTGTTCATATCAGGTCCCTGGCATCGGAAAAGGAGAGGAGATTAGCAAATAATACATTCCAGTAGGATGGTGTGTAGGAGACTGTCTTAAGCTGGTTATAGTGTCATGGCTTTAGCATGTAGGGCATTCGATAACAGAAAGCAGTGCCCAAGTGCAGTGTATGCCCCCAATCAGCAGGTTCAAGGAGGTCTAGGTATTTGTATTGGTATTAACAACATTGTCTCCTTAAGGCTATTAAACTAAAATGTCCTAGTACTAAGAGCCAATACTATAAATGGCCACTGGAGGGCAGTGCTGCCTCAAAAATCTGCAGGAAAACCAAAGACAGAACATGTAGTGATGGTTGTATAAAGTAAATCAGACTCTCCAGGGCCTATGCCCTAGTGCCAGTGGAAACTATTTCAGCCCACACAGACCCTGAGACACAAAAAAATAAAAAAAATCAAGGCCTTTCCCTACCTCCCACCACTCAAAAGCAGAAGAGGCACACTGTCACCTCAAAGATGGCTGCCGGGAGCATGAGGCTGGAACATATGAAGGCTATGCACCAGTGGGATATCAAGGGGTCAAGGAGTCTCCAGCAGGTCCCGTGCTGAAGCTGTCAGCATGCAGCTGCCAGGTAGCCATCCCAACCTTTGCCCACTCCTTCCTTCGGCCGCCTCCTGTACTATGGAATCAGTATCCGATCTGTGGGGGTTCAACACCTGGGACCCGACACAATCAGCCATTTGAGAAAGCACTGGTGCCTTCTCCCAGCTTACCAAGCACAGCGCTGTACATTGTATAGTGGCTATTCTTGGTATCACGCTCAGCCACATTCACCTCTTTTGGGTTGAACTGCATCTAGGCCACGTGGCTGACAAATGCGTCATCACTAGCCTAGGAAAAGCTAAGAGAAGGCCAAAGCACTGCTGCGAGCATCACTGCCTTCTTTAACAGCTGATCAGCGGGGGTCCTGGATGTCAGACCCTCACTGATCAGATATAAGACATCAGTATTAAAATCTCAGAAAAAAACCTTTTAGCACATCTGCAGAGGGTTGTTTTTGCAGTATGTGAGTTGATTACCTTCATTTTCCTTCATTGTAAGTTATACAGTATATGTAAGAGTGTGTTCTGGTCTTTATGTATATACTTCCACCCCACGCTTATGTAACACCCCAGAGTGGTGTTACCACTCCTACACCCTGCTACTATCTTTAATGGGCTAACATAAATGTCATCCTTGTATTGCTTTCCAGGTACTTTACATTATGCATTGATAATCTTGCTATGCAATTGTTTTATTACATGTAATGTACCTGGTTCACCAACAGGTGGCAGCAAATACGGCAGAGCTATAGTTAGATAGAATATTCCTTGGCTGAAACTAAGTCAGACTAAAGAGTGGAGTGCAGCATAAAGACGTAAAGCAAAGTTACTCAAGTAGCATGTCGGTACAGCAGAGAAAAAGAGATAAAGCAGAGTTGAGTGCCTGCCAGTTTATGCTAAAGCCTGCTGGAACCAAGACAAAGCCTGAAAACTGTTTGAAGAAACGTTTATTCAAGTAAAGCTACTATTAAACTTCGTCTCAAGGTCTGGACTCACGTTATTCTTTCAAATCCCTCAATTATTCCCCCTATTTATTGCTTCGGAGCCAAAGCCTGGAGTCCAGCAGTATCCAGGTAGGAGCACTGTGACACACATAAAGAGACATTTAGGCCGCACTACACCACTCGGTATTTCGTACACCTGGGACACGACAGAGGGCCCTGGGGGGAGGTGCCCGTTGCAATTGGCGCCACAAACAGGATGTACTTTTCTGCCTTATTTCTGCTATAGGCCTACAGGAATCGTAACCCCCCCCCCCCCCCCCGGAAAAAGAGACTTTATTGCATTTACTTACTGCCGGAGAGTGTGAATCTACATAAGTTTTAAGTTGCAGCACTTTGGCAAAACAGGGGTTAATCGTCCATCTTGGATTTGGTCATCGTGTGTTAAGAGGAAGACATCCACCCAGCAGAGGGAGGGAACCAAACAGCCTGCCTCCATAGAGGAACCATCCTTACAGCAGAAGGAACTAAAGTGCTAGGTACCAGATCCCAGGAGGACAAAGAAATCGACTGTACCCCTACAGGAAGTGGAAGTGGTGGCCATCTTGGAAAAGGGCAAATAAAGTTCCAGCTTCCCTGGATCCTGAGAAGCAATGTCCAGAGGTCTGAGTGAGTACTGATGGGGAAAATAACCTTGCTAGAGACTGTTAGGGGCCATAATCTGCCTGCCAGAGCATCATACTCCCCAAAATTGAGCAGTTGCAGCGAACTCTTAAAGGAGCCACTCACCAATTGTGCTGCTGTTGCCCATAGAAAGGCACACTTAAATTTCAATTAGAGATGAGCGAACATGCTTGTACGAGCTTGGTGCTCGTTCGAGTATTAGGGTATTCGCATATGCTCGATACTCGGACGAGCATATCGCGATCCTCGAGGAAATGGCAACTTCCTCTTCCTGCCTGTTAGGCGCCTTTTCTCAGCCAATCAACATGCAGGAGAGTCTTTGGTACCTCCTAGCATCACGTGGGGCCCCTACAAGTCGATAGCAGGGATTGGCTGGCCAGATCAGATAACCTGGGAATATAAGAATCTGGTCCCGCGCTGCTCACGTCAGACGCCGCCTGCATGAGATTAGGGATAGAGCTGCTGTCTGTCAGGGAGAGTGTTAGGGCCTCAATTTAGATGTTGGTTAGGCAGGAATCACCCACAAAGAACCCGACAGCCCTTCTACACCTTTTTTTTTCGAATAATCACACAATGCACCAATCTATAGAAAATACACGTTTATTAGTTCATCAAAATTTATATAAAATGTATATGTAAAAAGTCAATGGTGGTAACTAACACACACAAAAGGAGGGGCAGGTACGTAATACTCACACTAAGTAGAGTAAAATATTACAAACATTATCCGCATAGAACATAGTAAAGTGCAAGTGCAGAAAACAATACATAAAGCATCATAAGTGGCCCACAGCAATCAAAAAACAAATATAATAAACAGTAAATGGCAATACAGTCCACTACCTCCTCCTCCAAACTTAGTCTAAAGACTAAGTTTTTCCTCTCAGTCATATATACTACAGTGCAGTGCGAAATTGTGTCGTGTGCTGCACACTAGCCGGAGTGTAGAAAATATACGTTTTTTCTCTCAGTTATACATTATACAGTGCAGTGCAAAATTGTGTCGTGTGCTGCACACTAGCCGGAGTGTAGAAAATATACGTTTTTTCTCTCAGTTCAGTTATATATTATACAGTGCAGTGCAAAATTCTATCGTGTGCTGCACACTAGCCGGAGTGTAGAAAATATACGTTTTTCCTCTCAGTTATATATCCTACAGTGCAGTGAAAAATTGAGTGGTTTGCGGTGCAATAGCCACCGTCTAAAGACTACGTTTTTCCTCTAAGTCATATATACTACAGTGCAGTGCGAAATTGTGTCGTGTGCTGCACACTAGCCGGAGTGTAGAAAATATACGTTTTTCCTCTCAGTTATACATTATACAGTGCAGTGCAAAATTGTGTCGTGTGCTGCACACTAGCCGGAGTGTAGAAAATATACGTTTTTTCTCTCAGTTCAGTTATATATTATACAGTGCTGTGCAAAATTCTATCGTGTGCTGCACACTAGCCGGAGTGTAGAAAATATACGTTTTTCCTCTCAGTTATATATCCTACAGTGCAGTGAAAAATTGAGTGGTTTGCGGTGCAATAGCCACCGTCTAAAGACTACGTTTTTCCTCTAAGTCATATATACTACAGTGCAGTGCGAAATTGTGTCGTGTGCTGCACACTAGCAGGAGTGTAGAAAATATACATTTTTCCTCTCAGTTATATATTATACAGTGCAGTGCAAAATTTTGTCGTGTGCTGCACACTAGCCGGAGTGTAGAAAATATACGTTTTTTTTCTCTCAGTTATATATTATACAGTGCAGTGAAAAATTCTGTCGTGAGATGAACACTAGCCGGAGTGTAGAAAATATATGTTTTTCCACTCAGTCATATATACTACAGTGCAGTACAAAATTCTGTCGTGTGCTGCACACTAGCCGGAGTGTACAAAATATACATTTTTCCTCTCAGTTATATATTATACAGTGCAGTGCAAAATTCTGTCATGTGCTGCACACTAGCCGGAGTGTAGAAAATATATGTTTTTTCTCTTATATATTATACAGTGCAGTGAAAAATTCTGTTGTGTGCTGCACACTAGCCGAAGTGTAGAAAATAATACGTTTTTTCTCTCAGTTATATATTATACAGTGCCAGTGAAAAATTCTGTCGTGTG
>ONZH01008462.1:0-15554 GCA_900303285.1 Rhinella marina
TTGGGCTCCACATAATTTTAAGAGGTCTCACCTCTTGGGCCTCCACATAATTTTAAGAGGTCTCACCTCTTGGGCTCACCACATAATTTTAAGAGGTATCACCTCTTGGGCCTCCACATAATTTTTAGAGGTCTCACCTCTTGGGCCTCCACATAATTTAAGAGGTCTCACCTCTTGGCACCCACAAATTTTTAAGAGGTCTCACCTCTGGGCCTCCACATAATTTTTACAATCTTTAAAATTTTAAGAGTCTCACCTCTTGGGCCTACAAACAATTTTTATCATGGCTAACCCTAGCAAACAATTTTTCTCATGCTTACTCTTGGCTACAAACAATTTTTCTCATGGCTTACCTCTTGGGCCTACAAACAATTTTTATCATGGCTCACCTCTTGGGCCTCCACATAATTTTGAAGAGGTCTCACCTCTTGGGCCTACAAACAATTTTTCTCATGCCTCACCTCTTGGGCCTACAAACAATTGTTAAGGTCGGGTCGGGTCACTGACATCTCAAGCGCCAACAATTTGGGCATTTTGAGGCTTCTGCATGTGTTTGAGTTGTTTTTACATTTTAAAGAAGACATGTCTGTCCACATCTCACACACACACACAATGACAATTAGGGGTGGGGTCTATTTGCTTTCCTCTTTGCCTATGCCATCTGCGGTTGTCATAGGCAACGTGATTTTAAGGGTGCAGAATTTTATCTTCTTTTTTGTCTAGTTTGGCTTGGGGTCCATGGCAATGTAGAGGAAAGAAGGTTTCCTTGTATGGTCTCACTTTACAGAGAGGTTACATTGTCTTTGGAGTGTATTGTTGAGAGGCTGTGATAGTGGCGTAATAGTGCGACTTGGGCGCATTATATGCACCCAGACATGCTTCCCCTGCTGTCCCAGTTGCATTCCAGCAGTGTTGGCATCCTTTTCTGAGGTTTCAGGGTGGACTTGGTGACCTCCAAGTGGTCGAATTGAGATTTCCAAGTGGCGAGCATTTTTTTCCCATAGACTTTAATGGGATTCGATATTCGGTCGAATAGTCGAATTTCGCGGTCTATTCGAATCGAATTTCGAACTTTCGAATATTTCACTACTCGCTCATCTCTATATATAAAACAACAGTTTTTTTGTTGTTTTATCTCAGTGATACAAATCCATTTCACACACCTGTGTGGAACCATTCTGTGTGTCACAGTTCAGCTGTTCAGTCACCACAATCCGTATTTTCTGTCCAGGTGACCCATTCTGTACGTCACGTCAGTGAAAAAGGTCTTTTGCTCTCACTTATACAGCTGCATTACAAAAATCTCTGTGCGACATTTGTCTGGGTTGCAATTAAGCAGACCAAATCTGCCTAATCTAATAGTTTCCGTGTAATTGCTCCATACTGCACGGTACGTAATAACATACGTAATTTTGCTCTAACTTACCCACCTATATACAAAGCACAATCCGTATTTTCTGTCCAGGTGACCCATTCTGTACGTCACGTAATTAAAAAAGGTCTTTTGCTCTCACTTAGACAGCTACATTAGAAAAATCTCTGTGCGACATTTGTCTGGGTTGCAGTTAAGCAGACCAAGTCTGCCTAATCTAATAGTTTCAGTGTAATTGCTCCATACTACACGGTACGTAATAAAATACGTAATTTTGCTCTAACTTTTCCACCTATGTACAAAGCACAATCCGTATTTTCTGTCCAGGTGACCCATTCTGTACATCACGTCAGTGAAAAAGGTCTTTTGCTCTCACTTATACAGCTACATTAGAAAAATCTCTGTTCGACATTTGTCTGGGTTGCAATTAATCAGACCAAGTCTGCCTAATGTAATAGTTTCCATGTAATTGCTCCATACTGCACGGTACATAATATCATACGTAATTTTGCTTTAACTTATCCACCTATATATTTTCTTGTTCAGATTGAACAAGTTTGTGGTTTTCAGTACAGCAGGCCCATTTATTTTATTTTTTTTATATAATACACTTATTTACAGAAAATGTTGAACCCCAGGGCTAAGGGATGAGGGCGAGGGCGTGGGCGTGGCATTCAATTACTGCAGGGGGCAGAGGCCGTGGTCCTGGGCAGGGTGAGACAGTACCTGCTGATGAGGGAGCAGGGGAACGCCGCAGAGCTACACTCCCTAGCTTCATGTCTCAACTCACAGGGACACGTGGTAGAGGACTGTTGAAACCACAACAGTGCGAACAGGTGATGTCGTGGATTGCAGACAATGCTTTAAGTAATTTGTCCAGCAGTCAGTCTTCCACGCAGTCCACCCACGTTACCCAAGGGAGCACTCCTCTGGCTCCTCCACCTCAACCTCCTTCCCCCCAGTCTGCCCCCTCCCAGGAAAATTTGGAATGCGATCCGGCATACTCTGAGGAACTGTTTTCTGGACCCTTCCCAGAGTCACAAACCACTTCTCAGGTTGCTGCAGACCTCGTTCCCGATGGCCAAGTTTTCCAACTGTCGCAGTCTGTGGGTGATGATGATGATGATGACAATGTTGAGTTAGTGGAAAAAGTTTGTAAAGAGGTGTCGGACGATGAGGAGACACGGTTGTCAGACAGTGGTGAAGTTGTTGTCAGGGCAGGAAGTCTGTGGGGGGAGCAGACTGAGGAATCGGAGGATGACGAGGTGACTGACCCAAGCTGGGTTGATAAGCCGAGTGAAGACAGTGCTTCTGAGGCGGAGGCGAGTGCTGCACCAGAACAGGTTGGAAGAGGCAGTGGTGTGGCCAGAGGGAGAAGCAGGGCCAGAGCTGGTGCATCAGCAGCAACTGTTTCACGTAGTGAAGCTCCCGTGGCGAGGCCTAGATGTTCGCAAGTCTGGAGGTTCCTTAAAGAAAGTAAGGATGACCGACGGACTGTGGTGTGCAACCTGTGCCACACCAGGATCAGCAGGGTTGCCACCACTACTAGCCTAACCATCACCAGCATGCGCAGGCATATGAGTTAAACACCCCACTCAATGGAACCAAGACCGTTCACCTCCTGCGGGTCACACCATTGCTCCTTCCCCTGTGTCACTCGCTGCCTCTGCTAGTCAACCCCCTGCCCAGGACCCCGGCACAAGTGCCTCCCGCTGGAAAACCACACCTTTGCCTCCAAGATCCTCCACAGCGTCCACCAATGTGTCCCAGCGCAGCGTTCAGCTGTCTTTACAGCAGATGCTGGAGCGCAAGAGGAAATACAGTTCCACCCACCCACATGCCCAAGCCCTCAACGTCCACATCTCCAAATTGATGAGCCTGGAGATGCTGCCCTATAGGCTGGTTGAGACCGAGGCCTTTTGCAATCTCATGGCGGTGGCTGCCCCTCGGTATTCGGTCCCCAGCCGCCACTATTTTTCCCAATATGCCGTCCCAGCCCTACACCAGCACGTGTCACAGAACATCGTCCGTGCCCTGACCAATGCTGTTTCTGATAAGGTCCACCTAACCACGGACACCTGGACAAGTGCTGCCGGGCAGGGACACTATATCTCACTGACGGCACATTGGGTTAACTTGGTGGAGGCTGGGAATGAGACTGACCCTCATGACGCTCATGTACTGCCCACACTGATGATTGCGGGGCTTACCTCGGTCACGGTCTCTCATATGTACTATGCCTCCTCCTCCGACACCTCCTCCTCCTCCACTGAATTACCATCCGTGGGCACGGCGCCTTCAGTCGGTAGCTCTAGGCGCAGCAGCAGTGCCGTGGGTAAGCGCCAGCAGGCGGTGCTCAAACTGCTGAGCTTAGGTGACAAAAGGCACATCACCCAAGAGCTGTTACAGGGCATCACGGCGCAGACTGATGTGTGGCAGGCACCGCTGAACCTCAAGCCAGGCATGGTTGTGTGTGACAACGGGTGTAACCTGGTGGCGGCTCTGCAATTCGGCAGACTGACATATGTGCCATGCCTGGCCCACGTGTTCAATCTAATAGTTCAGCGGTTCCTCAAGACATACCCCAATCTGTCTGATTTGCTCACCAAAGTGCGCCGCATCTGTGCGCATTTCCGCAAGTCGACCACAGATGCTGCCACTCTCAGGGCAGCGCAGCGCCGCCTACAACTGCCCGCTCACCGACTGTTGTGCGACGTGCCCACAAGATGGAATTCGACATTAAACATGTTATGCAGAGTTTACCAGCAGCGCAGAGCGATTGTAGACTGCGAGATGTCAACTTCCACAAGAACTGGTAGTCAGGTCACTCAGATTCCTCAAGTCTACAATGAGGAGTGGACGTGGATGTCTGATATCTGCCAGTTGTTGAGCAACTTTGAGGAGTCAACACAGATGGTCAGCGGCGATGCCGCCATTATCAGCCTCACCATCCCGCTGCTTTGCCTGTTGAAAAAGTCACTGTTCAGCATGAAGTCGGATGCTTTGCGCTTGTCACAAGAGACGGTGGAGGAAGATACGTCGCTTGATAGCCAGAGAACCCTCCGGTCTGTTTCTCAGCGCGTATTGGAGGAGGGGGATGAGTATGAGGAGGAGAATGTCTGCGAGACAGAAGAGGGTACCAGTGCTCAGTCCTTCTTCACTCTTGAGCGTGTATGGGCTGAAGAGGAGGAGGCGGAGGAGGAGGAGGAAATGGAGAGTCAGGCCAGTGAGGAGAGGGAATTCTTGCATGTTGGGACTCTGCCGCACATGGCAGACTTCATGTTAGGCTGCCTATCCCGTGACCCTCGTGCTAGAAGCATTTTTTCAAACACCGATTACTGGGTGTTCACTCTCCTGGACCCACGGTACAAGCAGAACCTTTCCACTCTCATCCCTGCAGAGGAAAGGAGTATGAGAGTGAATAAATATCAACAGGCCCTGGTGCACAAGCTGAAACAATCCTTCCCATCTGACGCCGCTAGCGGCAGAGGGCATGGTTCTGTGGGCCAAGTAGCGGGGGAGAGGAGGCGAGCAGGCAGATTGTCCAGCACTGGCAGGGGAATGCTCTCCAAGGCCTTTGACAGTTTTATGTCACCCCAGCAAGACACTGTCACCTGTCCCCAGTCTAGGCAGAGTAGGGGGGAGCTTTACAGAAAGATGGTGAAGGAGTACCTAGCTGACCATACCAACGTCCGGACCGATCACTCTGCTCCATACAACTACTGGGTTTCAAAGCTGGACACGTGGCCTGAACTGGCGCTGTACGCCTTGGAGGTGCTGGCCTGCCCTGCCGCTAGCATGCTGTCAGAGCGGGTATTCAGTGCAGCTGGTGGTGTCATCACCGATAAGCGTACACGCCTGTCAACTGACAGCGCTGACAGGCTGACGCTTATTACAATGAACAAAGCCTGGATTTCCACGGAATTCAAATCTCCTCCGGGGGAAAGCAGCTAAAGATTTACATTACTTATGTATCCGATTCCTCTTCTCTACTCCTCCTACTCCTCCTCCTTGTCGTCTTTGCCTAACGCTGACCAAAAAAACGCCATTTTTTAGAAGTCCAACTGGCACTCTTTTACCACAATTTTTCAGGAGGGCCCCCTACAGGCCCTCTCTTCAAACAATTTTTCCGGAGGTCCACCTACAGGCCCTCTCTCCAAACAATTTTTCCGGAGGTCCACCTACAGGCCCTCTCTCTAAACAATTTTTCCGGAGGTCCACCTACAGGCCCTCTCTCCAAACAATTTTTCTGGAGGTCTACTTACAGGCCCTCTCTCCATGCAATTTTTCCGCAGTGTCAACTACAGACAGTGTAAAACAATGTTTCAGGAGCGTCAAACAGACAGTCCAAAACAATTTTTCAGGTTGCGCAAGTACCGACATTTAAAAAAAAAAAAAATTTTGCTGAGGGTAGACTTTATGTACTCCGAAAATAAAATTTTTTTTGGAGGCTCAACAAAAGCCATTTCACTGCATTCTCAGTCGGACAAAGTTATTGGTGGTGTAACCGCCATGCTGTGTCAGGCTAAATTTTTGGGTGCTTCACCAGCTACCGCATACTAACTCAGTCAGTCTGTTGTCACCGCCGCCATACAGGGCGACAAAAAATGTTTATGTGGTTCGCCTGCTCCCACAGTGTCACTTGCTCACTCTGTTGTCACCACCATAGTGGTTTGCACTATAGCAGCCCAAGTCTGCACATTCCCCTTTTTATCTCCAAGTGATCTATACTGCACGTCACGTAATAAAATAGGTTCTTTTGCTCCCAGTGATGCAAATCCATTTCATAAAATCCTTTCTTTCTCTTTAACTGATCTATACTGAACGTCACTTTTAAAAATTCATCTTTTTCCTCTCTTTCTCTCTCTCTCCAAACTATTTTTCCGGATAGGTGCCATATACGGTATTAAACTGAGAAGAATACATTGAACACATGCCACACTTGATCAATCTCATAGTTGACAACTGTACCGGTTGATGCTAAATTTTTAAGTTGGGGTCCTGCTTCGTCATTCAAACTCCATCCGGCTGTTGTCACCACCACACACGCTAGCCAAGAGGGCACTCCTCTGGCTCTTCCAGCTCAACCTCCTTCCCCCCAGCCTGCCCCCCACCTACAGGCCCTCTCTCCAAACAATTAACCGGGTAGGGGAAGTATTAGATATTGTACAGATTTTTTTTGGTTCTTCTTTTAATTGCCTCCTGCGATAGACGGGAATCGAACCCGGGTCAACTGCTTGGGAAGCAGCTATGCTCATCACTTTACCACCAACAGCCACAGCAACTGAAAAGAACAGGTACTAAACTTGATGTAAGCCAACATTTTGACAATCGATAACCCGAAACGGGTCCGCAGTCGAGCCCGGGGTTCGGCCACCCTGAGCATTTCACATACTCTGACCGAGTCTGACCCTGGGGCCGCTCATGTACTGCCCACTTGGAGCATTGTGGGGCCTACCTCGCTCACGGTTTGTCAGAATTACTATGCCACTTTCTCCAACCCCTCCTCCTCCACCTTCGAATTACCATCCGTGCTTCACCTCCTGCTACCTCAGTCTAACTCGGTCACTCTGTTGTCACCGACATGCTGCGTCAGGCTAAATTTTTGGGTGGCTCACCTGCTACCTCATCTAACTTGGTCACTTGTTGGTGTCACCGCCATGCTGTGTCAGGCTTATGCCTGCATCGTGTGGCTGGGGATAGGAGAGCAGTGCCAGCATGGGCATGGGTGATGGACTTTCGTTGCACCTAGTTGGGTGCTTCCCTATATATTCCCACCATGCCAGCCATGGGTTGTACATTAACTAATAACAGGGAAAACAAAAAAAATATTTTACAGGAGGGTCAACCGCAGACACTCCAAAACAATTTTACATGAGGGAGTGTCTCCCCATCTGCCATCGTGTTCGGTCAGGCTGTCAGTAGGTACACCACCTCTGTCGTGCGCAGAAGCGGCCACTATGAGGAAGGCCACGGCAAGAACATCCCCTTTTCAATTGAGAGCAAGTGTAGAATTGTAGGAGGATGACACTTTTCTTCGGCAGTGGATTCACCTTCCCCTTTATCATTGCCAGTCAACAGTTGGTGAAAAAGTAATTGGCAATGATGAAGAAAATGTAACGGTGCAGTGGACAGTCTGTGACGCAAAACCTATATATTCCCACCATGCCAGCCATGGGTTGTACATTAACTAATAACAGGGAAAACAAAAAAAAATATTTTACAGAAGGGTCAACCGCAGACACTCCAAAACAATTTTACATGAGGGAGTGTCTCCTGGTCTGCCATCGTGTTCGGTCAGGCTGTCAGTAGGTACACCACCTCTGTCATCCGCAGAAGCGGCCACTATGAGGAAGGCCATGGCAAGAACATCCCCTTTTCAATTGAGAGCAAGTGTAGAATTGTAGGAGGATGACACTTTTCTTCGGCAGTGGATTCACCTTCCCCTTTATCATTGCCAGACAAGAGTTGGTGAAAAAGTAATTGGCAATGATGAAGAAAATGTAACGGTGCAGTGGACCGTCTGTGATGCAAAACCTATATATTCCCACCATGCCAGCCATGGGTTGTACATTAACTAATAACGGAAAACAAAAAAAATTTTTTACAGAAGGGTCAACTACAGACACTCCTAAACAATTTTTTAGGAGGATCAATTTCGGACACTCCAAAACAAATTTTTGGGAGGCTCGCCTACAGACATTTGACTGCTACCTCAATCTAACTTGGTCACTTGTTGTTGTCACTATGCTGTCACCATGATGTGTCAGGCTTATGCCTGCGTCGTGGGGCGGGGGATAGCACAGCAGTGCCAGCATGAGCAGTGGTGTCACCTGCAGGCGGTGATGGACCTTTGTTGCACCTAGTTGGGTGCTTCCCTAACATGTGATGGGTATTTGCCTCGCCTTTCTTGGTCTGGGTGAGCACAATTGCCATGAGGGTAACCACCAGGCTGTTGCCTGTGAATTTGGGGTAATGGTGGGATTAGGCAGCCTCAGAGGCATCCATGCATGCTGCCCCTGCTATTTCCTGTCCATTTCCGTGGTGTTTCCATCATTTTCTGATGTTTCCAGGTTTTCACCCAGCCTTCCCTAGGCAGAGCCTTGGTCCCCTGCAAAAATGCTCGAGTCTCCCATTGACTTCAATGGGGTTCGTTACTCGAAACGAGCACCCGAGCATCGGGAAAAGTTCGACTCGAATAACGAGCACCCGAGCATTTTAGTGCTCGCTCATCTCTAATACTGAGCCAGTTCAGGCCACTGTTCAAGTCTGCCTGTCCAGAAGTCCATGGGATCAGGGTATGTACCAGGGAAAGGCCAGAGTCCAGGTTGACCTGAACCTGGGCATTGAGAAAGTAACTCTCCAGTTGCTGATTTGCCTCAGCCTGGTGTGGAACGTGGAAAAACTGTTGCATCATATTGGAGAGACTGAACTAACTGCAGCTGCTGTGGAAGAGGATTCTGCTGCTTGTGGCAGGTGAGATGGCGAGAGGGGAGTCAGGCTGCTTCATGTGAATGGTACATCTGTCAGTGAATTAGCAAGCAAGCATACAGCTCGCAATTTGGGCCAGCGTTCCTGAGGAGCCAATACTTTATGGCTCCACTCACCATTAAGACGATTGGATATTATGTCCGGTATCACCACCATCATCACCCTCCTGCCCCCCTTTCCATTGTAGTTTCTCCTTGTAAGTCCTCAACAGGTACAGGTTGGGTGTCCCTGATGAGCTGCCTCTTCCTGACCTTGAAACAACACATGCTCACTGCTGAAGTGGTCTGATGGATGACAAAGTCATTCACGACATGACAACGCTTGACTTTACAAATGTGAGAGTAGGAAGGAAATGGGAGTGACACTCTGTCCTGCTGCTGTTGGGAACAGAAGGATGTTTAAGGAAGAAGAGATGGAGGAGGTGGATAAGCGCCTAGTGTACCAGACTGACACAAATGTAGCAGTTTCACAGGCTTGCTAAGCTGATGTGCATATTTGGTGATGCCATTTAGCAAGCTAGAGAAGGGGGATCAGTGTGAAGAGATAAAGATCCCTGCAAATTTGCATTCTTGTACAGAAGGGGTTAAATGGGTTTCTAGTCTAGAAACACAATTTAAAGAAAAAGAAGAGATACCTGTAGAAAAATACAGCCAGATTAGATGCTGCAGTCTCAGTTAGCTAAGAAAGAAAAATATTTTATGGACGTTGATAAAGTTTTTATACAGCTGCTTATAAGGAAAAAGTAGCTACTACTGATGTGATGCTTGCTGACCTGAAGACTGAGCTAACAAGAAGGGATGAGACAACTAGTAATATGCAGACGACCATAACTGATCTCTCACATCACAAAGATTTGCACTCAAGGAAAATGTATGTTTTGAGTGCAAACAGGGAAACGGGTGAGAGTGAGACCGCTCCTATGGCTGCCTCAGATCAGAACGATCCAACCCCAATAGCTGCCACAAGTGCTGCTGGTGACACAGTTAGCGGATTAAAGGGGTATTCTCATCTTGGACAATGGGGGCATATCGCTAGGATATGCCCCCATTGTCCTATAGGTGCAGGTCCCGCCGCTGGGACCCGCACCTATAACGAGAACGGGGCCCCCAAAGTGAAGAAGTGCGCACTGCGCAAGCGCGGCCCGCTCTCCATTCACTTCTATGGGGCCGCCGGAAATAGCCGAGCGCTGGCTCGGCTATCTCCGTCGGCTCCGTAGAAATGAATGGGAGCGGTGGCCGTGCATGCGCAGTGCGCTCCCATTCATTTCTACGGAGCCGACGGAGATAGCCGAGCCAGCGCTCGGCTATTTGTGGCGGCCCCATAGAAGTGAATGGAGAACGGGCCGCGCTTGCGCGGTGCGCACTTCTTCACTTCGGGGGCCCCGTTCTCGATATACGTGCGGGTCCCAGCGGCGGGACCCGCACCTATAGGACAATGGGGGCATATCCTAGCGATATGCCCCCATTGTCCTAGATGAGAATACCCCTTTAAGAAGTGGTATGGGAAATTTACAGACCACTTTCAACTCACAGATGTGTCACAGCAATATGGCAGAATTGCACTCTTTCCATAATATAGAGAGCATACAATTTCTGATAAATATATGTAAACTGATTTCGACATATGATAAATGCTAAAGGAAATATTAATTATTAATGTTGGGGTTAATATTAATAATTAATATTAAAGAATAAGAAGTTACCAGCTCTGCCTATTTCCTAACACTACCTGTTTTTGTTTAACTTTCCTGACCTGTATGTACCTAACTGGACTGCTATGGCGCAGGCTGAAAACTCTATATACTGTATTTTAACAATGAAATATATTCATTACGACAAATATAAAGTCTTGCAGTCAGTTATTTAATTATATATATATATATATATATATATATATATATATATATATATATATGTTAATATTATAAAAATGAGTTTCTGTCTGTCTGTCTGTCTGTCTGTTCTCTATGCGACCAAACTACTGGACCGATTTTCACCAAATTCGGCACACAGGTACATCAGGTGCCCGGGAAGGTTTTAGACCAGGTCTCATCTCTCTAGGACATAACGTTCCCGAGATATTCCCAAAATATGACCTGCATTAGCCAATATTAGCCTGACAGCATTAGTTTCCATAACAACACAGGGCAGGTTTCCATAACAACACAGCCAGGTAATTAGCAGCCAGCTGAGGATCTCAGGTAACAATCCAGTCATTTCTATTCAATGCTTTAAAGGGGCAGAGCGCTGTGGATGATACTGTTAAAGGGGTATTCCCTACACGCCCCCTTCCCCCTCCGCAGCCAATTGGGATTGAAAAAATGAAGCTAAAAATAAACTTCTGTCAGCTGCAGGGGTGGGAGGGTGAGTTTCTCTCTGCAACAACACACAGAAACATTAGATGAAATAGACTAATATTAGAATACTACCGTTCAGTAGTAATAAAAGATGTTTTCTTCCACTAAAAGGACTTAAAAGTACCCCCCCCCCCAGGTCCCGCTAAACCACGCCCCCGGTCAGGTCAAGCTCTCTCCCACTCCGCAGCCAATGGGGATTGAAAAAATGAAGGTAAAAATCAACTTCTGTCAGCTACAGGAATGGGTGGGAAGGAGACTTTCTCTCTGCAATGACGCACACACAAACATTAAATGAAATAGATTAAATATTCTTCCACTGCTACCCAATGTGTTTCCTCAAATTACCATGGCATTGACCTATAATTCAGGCCACCCTGAAAAGAAGGACCTAAAAGCACCCCTCCCCCCAAGGTCCCGGTAAACCACACCCCCGACCCGGTCAGGTCATGCCCCCTCCCACTCCGCAGCCAATGGGGATTGTAAAAATGAAGGTAAAAATCAACTTCTGTCAGCTGCATTGACTTTCTCTCTACAACGACACACAGAAACATTAAATGAAATAGATAAAATATACCCAGGCAAAGCCGGGTCTTTCTGCTAGTCTCTTAATATTATAAAAATGAGTTTCTGTCTGTCTGTCTGTCTGTCTGTTCTCTATGCGTGACCAAACTACTGGACCGATTTTCACCAAATTTGGCACACAGGTACATCAGGTGTCCGGGAAGGTTTTAGACCAGGTCTCATCTCTCTAGGACGTACCGTTCCTGAGATATTCACAAAATACAATCTCCATTAGCTAATATTAGTCTGGGAGCATTTCACTTCAAATTCAATTGCCATTTTCTCCAGATGCACACAGGTTTCCATAACAACCTAGCCAGGTAATTAGCAGCCAGCTGAGGAGCTCAGCCATTTCTATTTGCTGCTTTAAAGGGGCAGAGCGCTGTGGATGACACTGTTATAGGGGTATTCCGGTTACCATAAATATAACTTATGTTTTAGACTAATTTTAGACTAAGACTGTTCAATAGTAATAAAAGATGTTTTCTTCTACTGCTACCCATTGTGTGTCCTCATAAATTACCATGATATCGACCTATAATTCAAGCTGCCCCTAAAGAAGGACTTAAAACCCCTGCCCCAGGTCTCGCTAAGCCACGCCCCTGACTTGGTCAGGTCACACCCCCTCCCACTCCGCAGCCAATGGGGATTAAAAAAATGAAGGTAAATATCAACTTCTGTCAGCTGCATTGACTTTCTCTCTGCAACGACACACAGAAACATTAAATTAAATAAATTAAATAAACTAATTTTAGACTACGACCATTCAGTAGTAATAAAAGATGTTTTTTTTTCCACTGCTATCCATTGTGTGTCCTCATAAATTACCATGGCATTGACCTGTAATTCAGGCCACCTTCAAAAGAAGGACTTAAAACCTCCGCCCCAGGTCTCGCTAAGCAACGCCCCCTCCCACTCCACAGCAAACGGGGATTGAAAAAATAAAGCTAAAATTCAGCTTCTGTCAGCTGCAGAGGTGGGTGGGAGGTTGACTTTTTTTCTGCAACAACAACCAGAAACACTAAATGAAATAGATTAAATATACCCATGCAAAGCAATGTTTTCTTCCACTGCTACCCATTGCTTGTCCTCATAAATTACCATGGTATCGACTTGAGATGAGCGAGCACTAAAATGCTCGGGTACTCGTTATTCTAGTCAAATTTTTCCGGATGCTTGAGTGCTCGTTTCGAATAACAAACCCCATTGAAGTCAATGGGAGACTCGAGCATTTTTTGCAGGGGACCAAAGCTCTGCACAGGGAAGGTTGCCTGAAAATCTGGAAACCTCCGAAAATGATGGAAACACCACGGAAATGGACAGGAAACAGCAGGGGCAGCATGCATGGATGCCTCTGAGGCTGCCTAATTGTACAATTACGCCAAATTCTGGCCAACAGCCTGGTGGTGACCCTCAAGACAATTGTGCTGACCCAGACCAAGATGGGCAAGGCACATGCCCATCACATGTTAGTAAAGCACCCAAGTAGGTGCAACGAAGGTCCATCGCTGCCTGTGGTTGACACCACTGCTCATGCTGGCACTGCTGTCCTATCCCCCGCCCCAGGACGCAGGCATAAGCGTCTCCCTCTTCGCACCCACCCAGTAGCCTACAGCATACACAAAGTTCTCCCAGCACAGTGCCCAGCTCTCCCCATCCCAGACGGGCAAACACGCACACTGGGATTGCAGTTTACAGCATGGGGGTGAACCCCAGGATGACTTGTTAAGACTGAGATTGCAGTTTACAGCTTGGCGGTGAACCCCAGAGTGGCTTGGTTAGACTAACATAGCAGCTGAACCACCCAAAAATTTAGCCTGACACAGCATGGCGGTGACTACAATTCAGTGAAAAATTCTGTGGTGTGCAGTACAGTAGCCGCAGTCTAGAAAAAATGTTTTTTTCTATCACTTTTAAATATACTACAGTCCAGTGAAAAATTGTGTGGTGTGCGTTACACTAGCCGGAGTCTAGAAAATATAAGTTTTTTCTCTCAGTCATATATACTACAGTGCAGTGAAAAATTCTGTTGTGTGCTGCACACTAGCCGGAGTCTAGAAAATATACCTTTTTCTCTCAGTCATATATCCTACAGTGCAGTGAAAAATTGTGTGGTGTGCGGTACACTAGCGGTAGTCTAGAGAATACGTTTTTTCTCTCAGATACATTTAATACAGTCCAGTGAAAAATTCTGTGGTGTGTGTTACACTAGCCACAGTCTAGAGAATACGTTTTTGGCCTCAGATATTACTTCTACAGTTTAGTGATTACACAAAATGTTGAACCCAAGGGCTAAGGATCGAGGACGAGGACGTGGGCGTCCAAGTGATGTAGGGGGGCAGAGGCCGTGGTCCTGGGCAGGGTGACACAGTACCTACTGATGAGGGAGCAGTGGAACGCCGCAGATTTTCGCTCTCTAGCTTTATCTTGCAACTTACAGGGTCACGTGGCACACCACTATTGAAACCACAACAGTGTGAACAGGTGATGACGTGGATAGCGGACAATGCGTCCAGTAATTTATCCACCACCCAGTCTTCCACGCAGTCCACCCACGCTAGCCAAGGGAGTAGACCTCTGGCTCCTCCAGCTCAACCTCCTTCCCCTCAGCCTCACAGGAACTCTTTTCAGGACCCTACCCAGAGACACAAACCACTGCTCAACAGCAACCTGAGCAGTTGCTCTGTCCCGATGCACAAAATTTAGAACTTTCGCAGTCTGTGGGTGATGAGAGTGTGGAGTGCAAGTAGTGCGTCAAGAGGTGTCGGATGATGATGATGATGATGAGACACGGTTGTCAAACATTGACGTTGTTGTCAGGGCAGTAATTCCCAGGGGGGAGCAGAGTGAGGAATCGGAGGAAGAGCTGGTGGGTGATGAGGTGACTGACCCGAGCTGGGTTGGTAAGCCTAGTCAAGACAGTGCTTCTGACGGGGACGCAAGTGCAGCACCAGAACAGGTTGGAAGAGGCAATGGTGTGGCCAGAGGGAGAAGCAGGGCCAGAGCTGGTGCATCAGCAGCAACTGTTTCACGGAGTGAAGCTCCTGTGCCGAAGCCTAGATGTTCGCAAGTCTGGAGGTTCTTTAAAGAAAGTGAGGATGACCGACGGACTGTGGTGTGAAACTTGTGCCACACCAGGATCAGCAGGGGAGCCACCACTACCAGCCTAACCACTACCAGCATGCGCAGGCATATGACTGCTAAACACACGACTCGAATGGAACCAAGGCCGTTCACCTCCTGCAGATCACACCACTGCTTCTTCCCCTGTGTCACATGCTGACTTTACGAGTCAACCCCCCACCCAGGACCACGGCATGAGTGCCTCCCGCCCTACAACCACCCCTTCACCTTCACGATCCTCCACACCCTACACCAATGTGTCCCAGCGCAGCCTTCAGCTGTCTTTGCATCAGACATTGGAGCGCAAGCACAAATACAATTCCACCCACCTACATGCACAAGCCCTGAACGTCCACATTTTCAAACTGCTGAGCCTGGAGATGCTGTGCTATAGACTGGTAGAGACTGAGGCTTTCCACAAGGGGATCTTTTCAGAAAGATGCTGAAGGAGTACCTAGCTGACCATACTAACATCCTACGTGATCACTCTGCTCCATACAACTACTGCGTTGCAAAGCTGGACACGTTGCCCGAACTGGCGCTGTACGCCTTGAAGGTGCTGGCCTGCCCTGCCACTAGTGTGTTGTCAGAGAGGGTCTTCAGTGCAGTTGGTGGCATCATCATTGATAAGTGTACATGCCTGTCAACTGA
>ONZH01008464.1:0-41836 GCA_900303285.1 Rhinella marina
CTGTTACTGTGACGAGCGGACATCCTCTGTGCCTGGAGGAAAGATGGTTTGTACACAAACATAGAAGAGGATTATTTACGGTAAGAGCAGTGAGACTATGGAACTCTCTGCCTGAGGAGGTGGTGATGGTAAGTTCACTAAAAGAGTTCAAGAGGGGCCTGGATGTATTTCTGGAGTGTGATAATATTACAGGTAGTTACTAGAGATGGGTCGTTGATCCAGGGAGTTATTCTGATTGCCTGATTGGAGTCGGGAAGGAATTTTCCCCCTAAAGCGGGGAAAATTGGCTTTCTATCTCACAGGGTTTTTTTGCCTTGTCAGATGTCTTTTTTCGGCCTTATAAACTATGTTACTATGTTACAACGGTCAATATTCCCCTTTTCCCCCTAGCTCTTGGGATTGTTCACAGTTTATACCACAACTACAGTATGTTGCCTTGCTATTACCAGGAATAACACACAACTCTTGCAGATATAACATAAAAGACACCTTTACTGAACTACAATGTACTACAACATATACAAATACTTTCAATATCATGGTCATATCATTATACATACACCATGTAACTGGCCTATAGTCTAACAATATAGACAAAAGATACTTAGCCTTAGGGCCCATTCACACTATCGTATGTATATTTCCGCACATTATCCGCACTTTTGCGGATAATATGTGGACCCATTCACTTCTGTGGGGAAAATAAAAATGCGGAATGCACACCGTGTACATTCCGCTTCCATTTCTCACTGAAGATTTTCCACATAAAAGATTAAACATGTCCTATACTTGTCCGCAATATCATGTCCGTGGCCCCATTCAAGTCAGTGGGTCAGCAAAATTGCGGAACACAATTAAAGACTTTCCATATGTCGTCCGCCTTTTATGCAGAACCATGTCTGCATATTTGCTAACCCAGCCCAAAAAATTGATAGATTTTCCAGACTATGGTCTGGATCAAACTGGTTTCTTGCCAGAGGCATTTGATCATTTGAGCAAAGAGGACATATTCTCAGCTCATCTATATGATCTACTCAAATCTCTCACCAAACTGTCCTTTTCAATCGAAAAGATGATATTGCTCATCCAAGAGCACCCAGAACTCTCGGACGTCCGATGCGACCTCTACCACGACCATGTTCGCAAGGACTTGTCATGGAATGAGGTCACAGAGGAACTTCTTCCAGCCGATTGGTCCAAAGGATCAAGCAAGGAAAGAAGAAATATTGGTAAGTACATTTTTATCTTTCCTATGTAGTATTAAATGGTGGAATTGGAAAGTATAGGTTGTCCCACAGGATAGGACGCTCATATGGCTGTGTGAGCGTAAAGGTGAAACAAGTTGTGGCTCTGGGAAGGCAGGGAGAGAAAACTAAAAACACAAAAGCGGCAAATCGAATGCTTGGTTGCATAGCTAGAGGTATAACAAGCAGAAAGAGGGAGATTGTGACCCCTCTGTATAGAGCTCTAGTGAGACCACATCTGGAATACTGTGTTCAATTCTGGAGACCTCACCTACAAAAGGATATTGCTAAAATAGAACGGGTCCAAAGAAGAGCTACAAAAATGGTGGAAGGTCTAAAGCATAGAACTTATCAAGAAAGACTCCGAGTTCTTAATATGTATAGTCTGGAGGAAAGAAGAGAAAGGGGGGACATGATTGAAACCTTTAAATATGTTAAAGGACTGAATAAAGTTCAGGAGGGAAGTGTTATTAATAAGAAACTGAACACAAGAACAAGGGGGCACAATCTGAGGTTAGTTGGGGGAAAAATCAAGAACAACATTAGAAAATATTACTTCACTGAAAGAGTAGTAGAAACTTGGAACAAACTTCCAGCAGAGGTGGTTGATAAATCCACAGTAACTGAATTTAAACATGCCTGGGATAAACATGTATCTATCCTAAGATAACAATAAAAGGATAATAAAAGGGCAGACTAGATGGACCAGGTGGTCTTTTTCTGCCGTCAATCTTCTATGTTTCTATGTTTTATGTATTGTCATTATTTAATTTTCTGCAATGACATCGTGCTCCTGTACTTTTAAATTTATGTGCTGAATGGCTAGGTAGAAGTTGGCAAACTTCTATCTAGCCAGCCTGCACATGAATTTATTATTGCACGAGCATCATGTCACTTATGTTCCTCACATGTACAAGTATGCATGTTTTCTCATGTGCATGCTGGCTAGGCCGAACTTTTCATACACCTACCTAGCCAGCCTACACATAAATTTCTGATTGCACGAGCATGATGTCACTTTTCTTGCTCACATGTATGCATGCTACTTCATGTGCATGCTAGCTAGGCCGAACTTTTCATACTTCTACCTAGCCAGCCTGCACATGAATTTCTGACTGCACATATCTTCTACAATATAAAGTGACATGCTCCTTCATACAGCATATAAAAGTGTAATTAAATGATAATTTAAATTTTTTTTAAATTAAAAATTTTAATATTAAAATATTTTTCTGTTTTATTTATAGTTAAAACTATTAAAACACGCTGGAACTCGTGCAGAGACCAGTCGACAATCTTGATGGGCAGCTGGGGCACAGCCAGGCTCCACAAATGTCCCCAGGGCAGCATTCTTCTCCTGCCCTTACCCGCGCCCAGAGCAACCCCCCCCCCTCTGGAAATACCAATATCCCCCATAGAGCCTGTTTTGCCACTGGAGGTTTCTCGGAGACCACCAAAATGGCACAGGGTTTACGCTCAGGGTATTTCTGGACAAAGTACCAGGGACATGATAGACAGTCAGGTCCTTGAGTATTTGTCAAGAAATAAGCTTGAAACGCACGAGGACAAACTGATGCTTGGACTTGGGCCATTACTTGAGAATGTGCCCAGGGACAGGCATCCTTTATGTTTGGCCTCGCTGACGGCCGTTTTGAAGCTCTTTGCAGGGCCAACTGTCCCTATGGGGATTGTTGATATTCTCCATGATGCATGGAAACAGTTGCAACCACCACCGGCAACTGTTTCTGTGCATCCTTTTCCCACGTGGCCATATTGCGGCCCGCATATACTGGGTCCACTATACATGTGCCATGTGCAGGCCACATCACTGATCTATGACCAATTCACTTTTGTGTCTGCAAATCCGGAGATGCAGGACGGAGGCACTGACCAGAACACCATTGTGCTTCCGTGTTGTTTATGGCCGTGCCTCCGCACCACAACAAAGTAGTGCATGCACTAATTTCTTTTAAAGGTGGACTGCGGGATGAGGATCGCGGACACCATTCAAGTGAATGGGTCCACTATCGGAATGTGACGGCCCCACTGTCAGTGCACGTGCGTTGTGGAACCAAAATTGCGGTTCAACAGCACGGTCACTGACAGCACACATTCTTGTGCATGAGAATTTCATTTACTTCCTTCAGAAGAAAAAGCTATTATTCTGGTGACAGAAACTGAATTTCATTCGCATACATAATATACCCAAAATTTGATAATTTTGTAATCAGTGGCAGTTTTCCACTGCAAGATCATTGCTAATGTATGTTCATACAATAGCTCGTTACCAATGATCTGGCATACCATTGGCCTGTGTTATGCTGCCGTTCATTACAGCTTTGGTTTTTGGAGGTGTTAAAGAAAGAACACAAACACATTAGTGGTAATATTTTATTGTTCAGTTGATGGAGCATACAGCCCTGTATACATTCAGTGTGGCGGTCAGTATTGCATGGACCTTGTATCCTGAAGGGCTGGACCTTAAAATAATAAGAATATTAAAAGGTTCAATAATGAGGTATTAGTCGGTTTGATGTAGAAATATTTAAAACATTTTTTAAATATTTCT
Organism: Rhinella marina; assembly: GCA_900303285.1. Lineage (NCBI taxonomy): Eukaryota > Metazoa > Chordata > Amphibia > Anura > Bufonidae > Rhinella > Rhinella marina. The sequence goes on from ONZH01008464.1 coordinate 3,814, forward strand.
ACAAAAGACCTTAGCCCACAAGCCCACGTCAAGGGTCCTCATTATCTTGTGGGTCCCTAATCTAGTCTAAAAACAAGGGCACTATCTATCTAAAAAAATAACATTTTCCAAATTTAATGAGAATTTGAACCAAAGCCAAGATTTATTAACGGTTACCACGAATGCTGTCCAGCTGCCACGATAATGCCCCCTCTGCACTAATGAAGTAATCAGCAAAGAGAAACTACTAGTCCAGCAGATCCAGGTCTTCCATGCTGAATATGGTCCAATCCAACAGATGCCTCTGTTGGAAAAGGGGCCACTTCAGGTTCAGGGGATGCATCATGAATCCTGGTTAAATTGTGTAAAACCACACATGCCTGTATCACCAGGGTGGCATTTTGCAGACTCATTTGAAAGGATGACAGGAACACTCTCCGAAAGCACATTTAACATATCAACGTGCACGACACAGACGATAATTCAATATGCGCTTCCGGTCATCTAAATTGCATCTTGCAAAAGGTCGCATTACATGTGGAGATAATGCAAACCCCTCATCTGCCACAATTACAAATGTAGCGGCTGAAGCAGACGAACCTGGTAGCCGCCTTGGCTCTGGCAAGGCAAGTTGGTTGGCGCAAAGCTGTTCATCCATTCTGGAAGAACAGAAGATGTGGGTGTCTGCTGTGCTTCCATAGGCCCCAATATCAACAATAATAAATCTGTAATTACTGTCAGCCAAGGCCAACAGAACCACAGAAAAATATTGTTTATAATTAAAATATTGGGACCCTGAGTGAGGCGGCTTCTTAACACAAATGTGTTTGCCATCCAATGCCCCAATGCAGTTAGGAAACTGCGCAGATTGGTAGAACCCGTCGGCAATCTTCTGTCTGCGTTGATGCCCAGATCTGAGTTGTTGCCACATAAGTTCACAAGTGTGACAGACAATCCCAGATATGGTTGAGATTCCCAGCAGATGCTCATAATGCAAGTACGCAAACGAGTTTCCTATAGCGAGGAACCTATGAAAAAAATAAATAAATATTAGTTCATTTAGCTAAAATGATTAGTTTTGTAAATATTAATAATTTTTCAGTCAAGTTGTTAACTTACCTCAACGTGAGAAGAAGTCGTTCCTCAGGAGAAATGCTGCGCCTCATATTGGTGTCCTGGAAGGTTAGTCCAGAATGGAGCAAAGTATCAAAGGCTGCTGAAATTTATCAGGGTGCTGCCGTAAGTCAGTGTACAACCGATGAAAGTGGCCCTTCTGTAGGCGCTGGGAGACAATGGGATGAACCCACTGCCTCCGCCTTCTCAGTTCATCAGACATTATAGCTGGCTGCCATCCAAATTGCCGAGAGATGAGCCAGTACACAAGGTCCCACTTGGTAGCCATGAAAGCCAAAGAAATAAAGTCAGAAACAGATGCCGACCAAGCACAAGTCTCTCACAAAGCTCTCTGCGCAGTCAAAGCAACTGAAAATGGCGCCAATGCGATCATGTGACCATTTTTTAGACTAGAAACCTTTTTTTTCTAATATCTGATTAGAAATCTTTATGTAAAATAATTTAAGACACCTTCCGTTTTTTTGCGAATCTGCAAAAAAACGGAAGGGTTTTGAAGCTTCCATTTCAGTTTTTTTGCGGAAGTGCAGACATACTTCCGTGCTGCTTTTCTGCGGATCAATAAATAGAGACGGTCGTGTGAATGGGCCCTGAAAATGTATGGTTGTCCTCCATCTAAGACCTCACAGGAAGCTGGTCTCCCTAGGAATGCCCCAGTGGCCAGGTATATTAACACCTGCCTCCCCCAATTTCTTGTACTTGTGATGTAGGCACAGGAAGGGGCGGGGCAAGACTATGAAATCATATGACAGTGTGATGTTAGTCACTCAACCATGTGTCTAATTTGAATATGAAAACAGGACTGAATCTCAGCCCTGTAACACACCCCAAAACTATTTGTATCAGGCCACAAATTCACCCCAGATGCAAGGGTGAATGGAAGTAGTTATATATCAACTAAATACACCCCAAAACTGTTTGTATCAGAGAACACTTTCAGTATAGAAGCAAGGATAAATGGAAGTAGTTATATATTAACTAAATCCACCCCAAAACTGGTTATATTAGACAGCACTTTTAAACCAATAACAGAAGCTAGGACTACTGGAATTACTGTTTTAAAGAATGCAAACAACCTAAAATCACTTTTAGTAACACCAATTAGTGTAGCAAGGTGTAATAGAATAGCTCCTATTACCCAGGCTTTACACTCCCCTATTGGTCGCTGCTGTGTGGATAATGCCTCCCCATCCTTTCCCTACACTATGAATAATCTTTCCCTGAACAGCTCAATAGTTTTTTTTATGAATAAAGTATTTCCTAATCACTGCCCTAGTGCCTGTCACGTCTCTCCCTGCACTAAGTTCACTGTAAAATGGCAGAGACCGAGCAGGCTGAGACCTTTTTATAGGGCTGTGACATCACAGGGGCTGGCTATCTGCTGACTGGCTGTCTGCATGGCATTATTGGTGCTCCCTCGTTCTTGGGCTTCTTACTTTCACTTTGTAAGTGAAAGTAAGAAAAAATGCAATTCATTACCACGAAGAACAAGGAAATTCTACTTCTGAACGAATCTAATTTTTCCTGAAATTTGGATCGAATTCCACTTCGTCAACTTTGATAGGCTCATCTCAAATCACAACATCAGAAAGAAGTGGAGGCCAACAAGCAGAATATATTTCTTTGCGACTCCAAGGTCTATAGACAGAACCAGGTCTACAAATGGCAGGATACCCTTCCTTCTCAATTCTCTTATTCCAGATGGTGTGCGTCTTCACAAAATTCATCACATTGTGCATCAAACAGCGATACACATCAACCATTACATTTTTTTTAAATAGGACGAAGAGGAGGGGCTCAACCGACGTGATGACCAGATCACAGGTACAGATTAGAGATGAGCGAATCGATTTGTCGATTCGTTGATTCGTATCGAATCTTGGGAATTTTTAGCTGCAAAGCGAATCCGAATATTAGGTGATTCGCTTTGGCTTTGTATGCATTCGCTACGTAGTTTGTCCTATCAATTATACGCTATTGGTACGTATAAGTTACTCTATGCACTGTTGCGTACAAATTCATTTAATTTGCGATGCAGACTCCTCCCTGGTAACTCCGCCCCCTTCTCCAGTGCGCGAGGAAGACGAGGCAACTCAGGAAATTAAGATGGCAACACAGCGAGGTCCTGACTGGGGAGGCATGGTGTGGGGCACCGACCCCTATGAGGAGAAGGAACCAGAGGAGATCTAAGTCTCTCAACATGTCCGGCAGCCTAAAAAGTCGGGCACGGCGGAGGCGGCAGGAGTTCCCGCTCCGCCGCGGAAGGACTACTTCCTTCGGCAAAATTTAATGGTCCCCGAGGCTGTCACCCAGAACGTCCTGACCCTCTGGGAATACAAAAAGCTGGTAGAGGAGTGGGTTGTGCAGGTTTTGGAGCACCCACGGTCCGGTGATCCTAAGCTGGAGCGCCGAAGGGGTACCATTATTTTATTCAGCGTGGAACGGAGAGTAGGTTTTATCGGCAATGAGGAGACAGCGGAAGAATTATATGTAAACCGCCGTTCTGTAAAGCGGCCGTATTTTCCGCCAATCCGCCACAATCTCCACGCAGGGGATTACGTGGAGTATACCACCATGAAAAGCCTCCAAGGCCCATTTGCTACTGGGGTGAAACTCCTTAAGCGACCAGCTACTCCTGCAGCGCCCCCGGAAGACTGGACTGAGGAGGCCCAGGCCACAGAAGAGGCTCGGTGTTCCCATGAGACCAATGATGGGACTCTGCGATCTAAGGAGAAATCCCAAGCTCAGCTGGAACCCCTGATACCAGATTTGCCACCGCCACCAGAGCCCTTACAGCCAGAGATTCTGTCACCTTGTATGCCGGTGGGAGGATCTGGCCACTACAAGGTAATGGGCCACGGCCCTTGCCAGTGTGACTGTCGGTCACTACCAAGACCATCCCTGAGAGGTCGTGGGGGTCTGCTGCCACAGCCAGTGTTGCTTTCATGAGGCAAGAGCGCCCTCTCATGTCTTTTAGCTTCAGCAGCAGTGAAGAGGACCTGCTGGCCTAAGGATTCTGCAGCATTTATGGGAGCCACAACGTGGACTTAACTTGAAGGGTGAGCACTAGTTGGCGTGTGTTTTTATTTTTGTTGCCCTGCGTTTGTCCTCACCCAGATGGACATGGATTGTCAGGACTCCCCCCATCAAAAAAAGTTTTAACCAAGTTGCGCATACGTGCACCTCATCCCTTTTTTCCCCCTTTTCAGGTTTTTGGGGAGCCCCTTGAAAGAGGGTTTTTTTAAGGAACCTTTGCTGCTATTTTTTTACCCATTTGGATTACAATTTTACCTATGTGGATTACAAATTGCAACTGAGTTTGGGACTCTACTCCAGTTCTATGACAAGCGTCAGAAGAAAAGAGACTTAATCGCGTCCGTGAGCATACTAGGTAGGTGATATTTAAAATGTTTACATTATACATATAATGTATTTGCACTATATTGTTTGCACTGGATTGTTTGCACTAATGTTTTTACTTTTCAGCAACGTTTTCAAGTATGTTGCCCATTGTGTGTATTTCTTTACAGGTACCGCAATGTGTCCTCATATTCACTTTATCGTATGGTGGATGGTTGTACTATGCACTTAGACGGATAGACAGCACCTTACTTGTTCTAACTGAAATATACATACTGCCTCTGAGGGCGATTTCAGATCTGACCATTTACGCTGGATCTGGCCCGGAGCCCGCAAGGTGTCGAAACGATGGTGCAAGCCTTGGATCACCTGCTGGATCCCCTCCTTTTTATGCTGGTTCGGGTGGCGGTGTGTGCCATCGTAAATCGTAATCCTGGCAGTCCATCAGCCGGACTATGTATTTCAGCTGTGCAGCAGAGCTAAATGATGAGGATCGTCTGGATGCCATTTTTGAATATTCGCTCTGCTTTTGAGGAGTGCACGCCGCGGCCTCTCGTCATACGTGCCTGCGTATTACGTAATCGCGTAGACAATAGTACGCTGAGGATTCGTAAGCTATTTGTACGCTCATGCGTACGTCTTCTAAGAAGTTGCGTACATTTTTTAAATATATGTTCATTATTAGTGCGCGAATGTTTGCTAATAGCACATAATAACGTATATTTTGTACGCAAATACAACAAATCTATTCATCGAATATACGAATCTTAGGAAAACTTTGGCGAATGTTCGGCAAATAATTTTTTGAATGATTCGCTCATCTCTAGTACAGATCAATCACTTGTGATCAATATTTCTTCACAGTTACTTGGCCCAGCACACCTGACCCTTTTACAAAAGACTGCCCCTCCTATTAACTTGACATTTTCCAACTAGATATGTACATACAAATGTCAAAATTAAGACCAACTTTTCTGATATTTCAAATGCTTCTATCACTGATTCTTCTGAACCTCAGTCCAGTATTAATTTAAAAGATCTGGGCCTACGTAACAAAAGTGTAACGCCTCCCGGGGGTCCCAGGCGGCACACGCGTACTTACCGCTGCGGCCGGCGTTCTCGCTCTTTGCTGCCTTGATGTTTGTTGCTTGGTCAGGGTGAAGTCTTGTTCTCTTTTGCCCTGGGCTCCAGGTGCTGCTTTTTATTAGGTCAGCTCCTTAATTGGTTCCTCCCCTTTCCTCCTGTCTGAAACTATATAAGTCCTCCTTGGACACTTACTCCTTGCCTGAGCGTTATAAGTCATCCTGACTTGCGAAGGTTCCCGTATTGCCTTAGTCCTGCTGTAGTGTGAACACTGCTCTAGTCCTGCTATAGAGTGAACACTGTCTTGGCCTGCTGTAGTGTGAACACCGCTCTAGTCCTGCTGAAGTGCGAACATTGCCCTAGTCCTGCTGTTGTGCGAACACTACTATCCAGTACCTGGCTTCCGTTCCTGGCTCCTGTTCGTGGTTCCTGTTCCTGATTCCTGCCCCTGGCTGATCCTCTCCGGTCTGCTTCCAGTGTATTGCTGACTCCAGTCTCCTTCCCTGTGTGTCTGTCCTGCGTATCTGTCTCTCTGGTGTTTTGCACCTTAGTACTCTGTCCGTCTGGCCAGCTGTCACGAGTATTGTCTCACCCCAAGAGGTAGCGACCTGGTGTACCTCCTCGGGAAAGCCTATCCCCACCATCAGGGGTACTGTGAAGAACGGGAGGTACACTTAGACAACGCCCTTAGGGGAAGACATTCTCGTGACACAGTGGATCCACATCCACTGATCTTGACAGTACGCTCAGGCCATGGATCCCGCTGGTCACCCCAAGCCTGCTGTATCGGATCTATTAAGTGAGATGAGACGTCAAAGTCAGCGCCAGGATGTTTTAATGCAATTCATGCAAAATATTTCTGCCCGCCTAGACGCCATTTCTCCTCCAGTAATAGCTGCACCACAAGTCTCAGCAACTCCTCCAGCTTCCGCGCCTGTGACCCCGGATCAGAGTGCTTCCGGAATTCATCTGCCGCTGCCGCCTCGTTATGGCGGGGATTCCAAGTCCTGCAGAGGCTTCCTTAACCAGTGCCTCATACACTTTGAGCTGCATGGACACAAGTTTCCATCTGAACGGGCAAAGATAGCTTTCATTGTGTCCCTGCTATCTGGTGAGGCCCTGGCATGGGCAAATCCTATCTGGGAGCGTGGCGGTCCAGAGACTACAAGTCTGCAGGCGTTCCTGGCTACCTTCCGGATGGTTTTTGAGGAGCCAGGCCGCACTTCATCTGCTGCCTCTGCTTTGCTGCGTCTACGCCAGGGTTCCATGACTGTGGGCCAGTATGCAATTCAGTTCCGGACACTGGCCGCTGAACTAGCATGGAATGATGAGGCTCAGCTAGCAGTTTTCTGGGAAGGTCTTTCAGGGCGGATTAAAGATGAGCTAGCTGGTCGTGACCGTCCGTCTACCTTGAATGATCTGGTCACTTTAGCTACCAGAATTGATCTGCGTTTCAGGGAGCATTCCAGGGAGGACTTGCGTAGCAAAAGAGCACCTCGCCTTGCACCTTCCTTCCAGAGGCCAATCCAGCCTCCAGTTTCTGCTTCCTCGGAGGAGCCTATGCAAGTGGAACGTCTCCGATTGTCGGATCAGGAGCGACAACGCCGCAGAGCTGAGAACTTGTGCCTCTATTGTGCTGGCAAGGCCCATTTTGCCCGGAATTGTCCGCTGAAACCGGGAAACTCCAAAGTCTAGGACATGTTGGAGAGGTGGTTCTAGACGCGGAGAAATCCTCTCCTAAGCTTTCAATTCCTGTGATCCTCTCTCATGAGAGAACCAGCGTCACTGTGTCTGCCTTCCTGGATTCGGGCTCCGCTGGTAACTTTATCCTGCAAGACCTTGTCAGTCAGTACCGGCTTCCAACCTCCCGGCTGTCGAGACCTCTATCTGTTGCGTCGGTAAATGGAATGCCACTACCTGAGCCAGTGCAGTTTGTTACCATGCCCCTTAGACTGCAAGTTGGGGTTTTGCACTCTGAGGAGATCGTCTTCTACGTCCTGCCAGCTTCCGTGAATCCAGTCATTCTTGGTCTTCCCTGGCTTCGCCAGCATTCTCCAACCCTGGACTGGCACTCTGGTGAAATCCTCCGGTGGGGACCCTCTTGCCTCTCCACCTGCCTGTCTGAAGTCCGGCCCACTCCTCCGCCTCCACCGACGGGGGATCTATCAGGACTGCCATCACAGTATGCCAGTTTTGCTGATGTATTTAGTAAAAAGGAGGCTGAAACACTGCCATCCCACCGATCCTATGATTGTCCAATTGACCTTCTACCAGGAACTACTCCCCCTCGCGGTCGAGTTTATCCACTTTCGCTTCCTGAGACCCAGGCGATGTCAGTCTACATCAAGGAGAATCTTGAGAGGGGATTTATCCGCAAGTCCACTTCGCCAGCTGGTGCAGGATTCTTCTTCGTCCAGAAGAAGGATGGATCTTTAAGACCTTGCATAGACTATCGGGGCCTTAATCAGATCACCGTCAAGAATAAGTATCCGTTGCCATTGATCCCGGAACTCTTTGACAGAATTCGTGGAGCGAAGATCTTCTCCAAACTAGACCTGCGAGGGGCATATAATCTTGTCCGCATCCGAAAAGGAGACGAATGGGAGACCGCTTTTAACACACGGGACGGTCATTACGAATATCTCGTCATGCCTTTTGGACTTTGTAATGCCCCAGCGGTCTTTCAGGAGTTTGTCAATGATGTTTTCCGGGACCTGCTTAATGTCTGTGTTGTGGTCTACTTGGACGATATTCTCATCTTTTCTCCTGATCTGACCTCACATCGGAAACATGTCCGTCTTGTCCTGCGACGGCTCAGAGAGAACCGGCTATATGCGAAACTGGAGAAGTGCATTTTTGAGAAAAACTCTCTGCCGTTCCTTGGATTCGTTGTCTCTGATACCGGTCTAAAAATGGATCCAGACAAACTTAAAGCAGTGTTGAACTGGCCACGCCCCCAGGGTCTCCGAGCAATTCAGAGATTCTTGGGATTCGCCAACTTCTACCGCCAGTTCATTCATAGTTTCTCTTCCCTCACCGCCCCGATCTCTGCCCTGACCAAAAAGGGAGTGAACGCAAAAGTATGGACCCCGGAGGCAGAGGCGGCTTTCACCGAGTTAAAACAGGCTTTTACCTCTGCTCCTGTTCTTCATCATCCGGCTGTCGCCAAGCAATTTTTCCTAGAGGTGGATGCCTCTTCCATTGGAGCTGGAGCAGTCTTATTGCAGAAGAACTCCAGAGGCAAGATGATTTCCTGCGGTTTCTTCTCCAAACTCTTTTCTTCTGCTGAGAGGAACTATTCTATCGGGGACAGGGAACTCTTGGCCATTAAGTTGGCCTTGGAAGAATGGCGACATTTGCTGGAAGGTACACAACATCCTGTGGTGATTTACACGGACCACAAGAACCTGGTCTACCTCCAAACTGCACAACGCCTAAATCCTCGTCAAGCTAGATGGGCACTGTTCTTTTCTCGTTTCAACTTTGAGCTACACTTTCGCCCTGCTGAGAAGAATACCAAAGCAGATGCTCTTTCCCGGTCATTTGATTCTTCTGATCAGCAAGAGGAACCCCAGTATATTATTGATCCTGCTCGTCTGATTTCCGTGGCTCCCATCCAGATTAAAGACATTCCTCCTGGGAAGATATTTGTACCAGTCTCCAAAAGGAGGCGTATTTTAGCTTGGGGTCATGACTCCAAACTTGCTGGTCACCCAGGGGTTCGTAAAACCATCCAGCTTCTCTCACGGCATTACTGGTGGCCTAACCTCTCTCAAGAGGTGGAGGAATACGTCTCCGCCTGTACCATCTGTGCGCAAAACAAATCCTCCAGGTCCAAACCATCTGGTCTGCTGTTACCCCTTTCCATTCCAGATGCCCCTTGGCAACACATTGGTATGGACTTTGTTACCGATTTACCACTGTCTACTGGTTGCACCGTCATTTGGGTAGTTGTGGATCGCTTTTCTAAGATGGCCCATTTCATTCCTCTGTCTGGACTGCCCTCTGCCACCAAACTTGCCAGTCTCTTCGTGGAGCACATCTTCCGCCTACATGGCCTACCTTTACATATTGTCTCCGACCGTGGTGTTCAGTTCACTTCCAGGTTCTGGAGAGCTCTCTGCCATCTTCTAGAAGTGGAGTTGGATTTCTCGTCTGGATACCATCCCCAGACAAATGGTCAAGTGGAACGAGTTAACCAGATACTGGAGAACTACCTTCGTCATTTTGTCTCTGCTCGACAAGACAATTGGGCCCAGCTGCTACCTTGGGCAGAGTTTTCTTACAATAACCACACCAGTGAATCCTCAGGCTCTTCACCATTCTTCATTGTCTATGGGTGCCATCCACGAATTCCTCTTCCTGTTACCGCTCCTTCTGGGGTACCAGCTGCAGATTCCTCTTTCAGGGACTTTTTAAAAATATGGCGCCAAGCCAAGGACTGCATCTCCAAGGCGGTGACTCGTATGAAGAAATATGCGGATCGGAGGCGCAAGAAGCCTCCACAATTTTCCATAGGTGAAAAGGTCTGGCTATCTTCTAAAAATATCCGGTTAAGGGTTCCAAGCTACAAGTTGGCACCTCGGTTCCTGGGACCATTCGAGGTGCTGAAAAGGATCAATGATGTCACCTATAAACTCCGCCTGCCTCCTAGTCTGCGTGTATCCAATTCTTTCCATGTGTCCCTGCTCAAGCCTTTGGTCCTGAACCGCTATTCCCGCAGTGTTTCTACTCCAGATCCTGTCACTGTAGATCCTGAGCCAGAATATGAGGTGAGGGACATTTTGGACATGAAGAGGCGTGGGAGGAAGACATACTATCTTGTGGATTGGAAAGGCTTTGGTCCTGAAGAGAGGTCCTGGGAACCTGAGGACAACATCAATGCCCCTACTCTACTCAAAAAGTTTCTTGCCGGCCTCAGGAGGAGGGGTAGTAGAGGGGGGGTACTGTAACGCCTCCCGGGGGTCCCAGGCGGCGCACGCGTACTTACCGCTGCGGCCGGCGTTCTCGCTCTTTGCTGCCGTGATGTTTGTTGCTTGGTCAGAGTGAAGTCTTGTTCTCTTTTGCCCTGGGCTCCAGGTGCTGCTTTTTATTAGGTCAGCTCCTTAATTGGTTCCTCCCCTTTCCTCCTGTCTGAAACTATATAAATCCTCTTTGGACACTTACTCCTTGCCTGAGCGTTATAAGTCATCCTGACTTGCGAAGGTTCCCGTATTGCCTTAGTCCTGCTGTAGTGTGAACACCGCTCTAGTCCTGCTATAGAGTGAACACTGTCTTGGCCTGCTGTAGTGTGAACACCGCTCTAGTCCTGCTGAAGTGCGAACATTGCCCTAGTCCTGCTGTTGTGTGAACACTACTATCCAGTACCTGGCTTCCGTTCCTGGCTCCTGTTCGTGGTTCCTGTTCCTGATTCCTGCCCCTGGCTGATCCTCTCCGGTCTGCTTCCAGTGCATTGCTGACTCCAGTCTCCTTCCCTGGTGTGTGTCTGTCCTGCGTATCTGTCTCTCTGGTGTTTTGCACCTTAGTACTCTGTCCGTCTGGCCAGCTGTCACGAGTATTGTCTCACCCCAAGAGGTAGCGACCTGGTGTACCTCCTCGGGAAAGCCTATCCCCACCATCAGGGGTACTGTGAAGAACGGGAGGTACTCTTAGACAACGCCCTTAGGGGAAGACATTCTCGTGACACAGTGGATCCACATCCACTGATCTTGACAAAAAGTAATTTTCTTCCTCCAAAAAAATCATTCTGCTGTGGAGACTTTCACTAATCAAGTACAATGTAATGTAGATAAATTTAGAAAACATATAGAGAAAGGTAAATACAAAGTTACACATACTCTTGATAACACAGACAGACAAGTTCTCACATCATTACTTGACAACAAGAACTGGAGATCTAACCAGCTGACAAAGGGAGAGCCCTGGTGATGGACAGATGTAAATATGGCCTGAAATGCATCACGAATTGAGTGATACACAAATTTGCCACAAACTTATGAGCCATCCCTCTGATTCCACATCTCTCAAAATACAAAAAACTTTAACTTAACCACCAAAACTTAGGGGTTATCGACATAAGTCTGTTTCCACATTTCTGATAAAAAACCCAGTGATAGCCGTATTCTATATCATACCAGAAATACATAAGATAAGATACAAGATATACATGATCCATCGGGCCACCCCATAGTAGCCGTTTCTAATAGACACTATGGGACAAATAACCTATAAATTAATGCCAGACCGCTTCAAATAAATGCAGATTTTATTAATGACTAAATAGTTACATGATTAAAAACAGGCATAGATGCAGAGAAAAAAGGTGACATCTACTGGAGGAGAGACAGTGGGAAATACAGGGTGGGCCATTTATATGGATACACCTAAATAAAATGGGAATGGTTGGTGATATTAAATTCCTGTTTGTGGCACATTAGTATATAGGAGGGGGGAAACTTTTCAAGATGGGTGGTGACCATGGTGGCCATTTTGAAGTCGGCCATTTCGGATCCAACTTTAGTTTTTTCAATGGGAAGAGGGTCATGTGACACATCAAACTTATTGAGAATTTTACAAGAAAAACAATGGTGTGCTTGGTTTTAACGTAACTTTATTCTTTCATGAGTGATTTACAAGTTTCTGACCACTTATAAAATGTGTTCAAAGTGCTGCCGATTGTGTTGGATTGTCAATGCAACCCTCTTCTCCCACTCTTCACACACTGATAGCAACACCACAAAAGAAATGCTAGCACAGGCTTCCAGTATCCATAGTTTCAGGTGCTGCACATCTAAGGCGGTCAGATCGGGAGACCTTGGGGGCCATTCAACTGCTACATGATTATGTGTTTCCCTCTTTATGCACTAAAGCTGGCACGTTCCCTGAGTTTTTCCAGCAAGATGGTGCACCACCACATTATGGGTGTCAGGTCCGAGCATTCCTAGATGAACAGTTTCCTGGAAAGTGGATTGGTCGTTGTGGGCCACTTGAATGGCCCCCAAGGTCTCCCGATCTGACCCCCGTAGACTTTTATCTTTGGGGTCATCTGAAGGCAATTGTCTATGCTGTGAAGATACGAGATGTGCAGCACCTGATACTGGAAGCTCGAGTAGAAGTCAGTTTAAAAAGGGCTATGATGTCAGTATTGAGAGAGGGAGGAGTCTTATTGAAAGATGAAAGTAGATGTCTCACCCACAAATATTTGTAAAAATCCCTATGTGTATATCATAGGTCTCATAGGTGCAAATCCATGAAGGATCGCAGCGTCTCCCGGGAGTACAGTCTTTGGAGCGTGTCCATCCCTCTGCGTCTCTAGTCGGACAATGATATGTTGTCTATTAACATTTCCAAGGATTCCAAAGGGGCTATAGTTATACATTCCCGAGAAGGTTTACCTACAGAAGAGTGGAATTTACGCCATAAGTCTATGCAGTGCTTTACTATGTGCTACCCACCAGGGGTCATATTGGCATCCAATACATAGCTAATCAATAAAGCTCCAAGGTCTTGGGTTGGAGTTATGCTTTGTTCTACGTGAACCCAGTGTTTATCACTGGTTCTTGCCCACCAATCTCTCAAAATCGAGAGGTTGGTAGCTATATAATAATGGTGAAGACACGGTAATCCCAGCCCTCCCCTTCCTCTATTCTGGGTCATCAAGGTGTATGAGATTCTAGGTTTCCTGTTCCCCCAAATAAACCTATTGATAAGCTGCCTGGCCTTCTAAAAAAAAGCTGGTGAGTAGGGGTAAGGGAAGAGTAGGGAAAATATACATCACTTTAGGCAAGGCAAACATTTGGAAGGTACTGTAGCAATTTGTCCACCAAGGAGCTGTTGTGTTTTGCAAAAGTGGATAAGTCTTGTACAGTTGTTTTTAGGAGTGGTTCATAGTTATGTGAATAGAGCATTGTCCAGGTCTTAGTAAGTAAAATGCTTAATTATGGTATCTCAGTGTCCTGCCAGTCTAGATGAAAGGAGAATTTCATTAAATGAAAGGTCTCTTGAGGGAGATTCAAGGTACATCGATCTTGTAATATGACAGGGAACCATATCTACAGAATGTCTAAGGCACGCTGTAGCGAGGTAGATGGTTCAGTTAAAGTAAGGATGAAATCATCAGCGTACAGAGAAATAAGGTATTGTCTGCCCCCTATGCTGATGCCCTTGACAGTGTCATCCAGATGTAGGTGTTGGGCCAGGGGCTCAATGGTCAATACAAAGATAAACGGGGACAAGGGACGTCCCTGGCGTGTCCCTGGACGTTCAGAACGCATCTAGTATTGTCAAAGACTTGCCGTCCTGTAACAAATCCTGTCTGATCAGACTTCACCAAGAAAGGTATGACAGATGACAACCTGGAGGCCAATAACTTAGCTTATAGCTTAACATCAACGTTTAGAAGGGATATAGGCCTGAAATTTTGAGGAACATCCGCCGACTTCACTGGCTTGGGTAGTGTGACTATTAGTGCAAATAGCATTTTGGGCGGGAAGGGAACTCCCTGCACAGCCGCTGGAACACTGATTCTAGGCAAGGAGATATTAATGTAGAGAATCTTTTATAAAACTCACTTGAGATTCCATCTGGGCCTGGGGATTTCCTAGAGGGCAGCATTTTTATATTGTCAGCTATAGTGATGGGAGCACAAAGAGAAAGCTAATTGCTCATCAGTCAGAATTGATAGCTGTGCTTTGGCTAAAAAGTCATGTATTGAAGCTGTCAGGTTATCCAAAGGGGGTTTTGTTTGCAGCCGCAATGACATTCACCTGCATACTTGGATGTGCTGACTGACCCCCAGTTTTTCTTGCAGTTTAGAGTGGAGGCGTGGCTGACTCCACCATCATTTCGGTCGTGCACTCCTAACTAACCTGTTTGCCTTACAGGCTGATTTTAATTAGTGCAAGCATAAAGCTGTGTCCTGCTCTCCCTGTAAGACGGACTACAGAGTGGGCTCAGCATTTGTGTGGAACCTACATTCCCTGAGCATAATAGAGGTCAGTGTGGCACCAATAGAGGTATCATATTGTGTGGGCTCGGCATGCATGTGGAGCCTGCATTCCCTAAAAGCAGTGGAGGCCATTTTTGGCACCATAAGAGGTACAATACAATGTTTGGCTCGGCATGCATGTGGAGCCTGCATCCTCTGTAGTTAATGGAGGCTGCAAAGGCACTTAGTGAATATGGTGTTTAGTGTTAGGTTCCCATTTTAAAGAGATCGCCTTGACGTGTGGCAGACGGGCACAAATAATTTTGTACAAAAGTATTTGCCAAGAATCTCACATTTACAATGTAGCGTTAGTATCGTGTAGATAGTGAAGATGGCATTACTGTATGTACTTATTTTATTGTTTGTGTTTGCAGAGTGCTGTTGCATTTTGTTGTTTACTGGTGCCAACAGTGGCGTACCTCCAATATAGGCAGACCACGCAGCTGCTATGGGGCTCCTGGGGGAAGACCTGTGGGATGTCGCTGTGAGGGGGTGGAGCTTCTGTGTGGTGCCTGGAGGAGAGGTTAGTGGTGTCCTGGGATAGTCCATATAACATCCTATAAAAGCTGGGAGTTGTAGTTCTGTCCTATTATATCCCTCTCCATGTAATTTCAACTTATGCCCTAGTACAGTCTGGTAATGTTGGGAGTTGTAGTTCTCTTCTCTTCCTCTATGTAATAAATACTGATGCCCCATAATAAGTCTGGCCATACTGGAGGTTTTAGTTATTTCCTTTTAAAGCTCTCAACTAGTATAACTGGATGATGCCCTATAATAATCTGGACATGCTGGAAGTTATAGTTCTCTCTTCTTAAGCTGGGTTCACATCACCGTTTAGTTTTCCGTTTTGTGTGCAGGACTTTTTTCCATTTAAAATAACGGATCTCAGACAGAAATGGCTCAAACGGATGTGGAATGTGCAGAATTGATGCTTGAAGGATCTTTATTTTTCTGTTCTTCTGATGGATCAGAAGAATGGAAAACTAAACAGTGGTGTGAACCCGGCCTTAATTTCTCTCTGTGTAATATCCACCTGTATCCAATAATAACAGCCTGGACATGCTGGGAGTTGTAGTTCTCTCCACTTTTAACTCGCCCTGTGCTGTTCTCCTCATATTTGTTATTGTATTGTATTCAATTGTATTGTTAATTCTTCCTTCAACACGTTGTTTATATGTATTGTTGTATTGCTGCCATCTGCTGGGCAGAATTTGCATGCTGCACGCCTCTGCTCTTGTTAGTAAAGTTTTTCTCATTTTCAGTGCTTCACAACTGTGTGACTGGACAGACAAACACTTGGCCTTGTGAAGGCATCAGTTTTTGACCAGCAGTTAGCCTCAGGAAAGTTACCTACAGGAGAGCATCATACCACTACTACCAAAGCCAGTATTGTGTCATCACTTGTCGCTGTAGTTGGGTCAAATAAACCTATGTTGATTCACATCACCGTGTCTACATTTGAATCCATCTAACCTGAGCTTCTGCCGGTCCAGTCTGCTCCACTGCTTGGATATGAAGCTTGGAAAGTCACACAGCCGCTATTAGTTACACCTTCAATTGCCTTCATGTGGGGACAGAACATTCCCTGTGTTGTCCCCGAATTTCCAATAATAACAAACTGGTGATGGTAAGACTTGAATTTCCTTTGTCACTATTATAATGTTCTCCAGCAGCTGAGGTGTGTTTTAGGCTTTGTTCACATTTGTGCTGGTGACGGTCGCTGTTCTGCCCTGTCATAGAAGCACAACAACGAAAATCACCATAGTTCCGGATCTGGCACTTCATGGACGACAACACCCGACGGATCCCGCTGACTGTGATGAGATCTGAGATCTGATGGGTTTCTTCCTGCCAGGCTATAAAATGGTGTCCAGCATTTATGACCTGATCTGCAAATGAGGCCCCAACACAGTTGTGATCAAAGCCTTATATGTTCTCTAGCATCAGATTGTGCTATTTTGCTGCAGCTGATGTAACATAGTAACATAGTTTATAAGGCCGAAAAAAAGACATCTGTCCATCCAGTTCGACCTGTTTTCCTACAAGTTGATCCAGAGGAAGGCAAAAAACCCCTGTGCGGTAGAAGCCAATTTTCCTCACTTTAGGGGAAAAAATTCCTTCCCGACTCCAATCAGGCAATCAGAATTACTTCCTGGATCAACAACAACCCATATCTAGTAACTATAACCTGTAATATTTTTACCCTCCAGAAATACATCCAGGCCCCTCTTGAACTCTTTTAGTGAACTTACCATCACCACCTCCTCAGGCAGAGAGTTCCATAGTCTCACTGCTCTTACCGTAAAGAATCCTCTTCTATTTTTGTGAACAAACCTTCTTTCCTCCAGGCGCAGAGGATGTCCCCTCGTCATGGTCACTGTCCTTGGGATAAAGAGATCATGGGAGAGATCTCTGTACTGACCCCTGATATATTTATACATAGTTATTAGATCTCCCCTCAGTCGTCTTTTTTCTAAAGTGAATAACCCTAATTTTGATAATCTTTCTGGGTACTGTAGTCCACCCTTTCCAGCTATGACTTTAGTTGCCCTCCTCTGACCCCTCTCCAGCTCTGCTATGTCTGCCTTGTTCACAGGAGCCCAGAACTGTACACAGTACTCCATGTGCGATCTGACTAGTGATTTGTAAAGTGGCAGGACTATGTTCTCATCACGGGCATCTATGCCCCTTTGATGCAACCCATTATCTTATTGGCCTTGGCAGCAGCTGTCTGACACTGGTTTCTGCAGCTTAGTTTGCTGTTCACTGGAATTCCTAGGTCCTTTTCCATGTTACCCAATGTTTTACCATTTAGTATGTACTGGTGACTTGCATCATTCCTTCCCATATGCATAACCTTACATTTGTCAGTGTTAAACCTCATCTGCCACTTCTCTGCCCAAGCCTCCAGTCTATCCAGATCCATCTGTAGCAGTGTACTGTCCTCTACTGTGTTAATTACTTTACACAGTTTAGTGTCATCTGCAAAAATTGATATTTTACTGTGCAAGCCTTCTACAAGATCATTAATAAATATATTGAAGGGCATAGGGCCCAATACTGACCCCTGTGGTACCCCACTAGTTACAGTGACCCAATCTGAGTATGTACCATTAATAACCACCCTTTGTTTTCTATCACTGAGCCATTTACTTACCCACATACAGACATGTGTTTATTATGAAGTTTTGCAGCAGCTGAGGTGAGTATTAGGAGGTTCTGCAGCAGCCGAGGAGTGTATTAGAAGGTTCTGCAGCAGCTGATGTGTGTATTATGATGTTCTGCAGCAGCTGATATGTGTATTGTGATGGTCTGCAGCAGCTGAGGTGTGTATTATGAAGTTCTGCAGCAGCTGAGGTGTGTATTATTAAGTTCTGCAGCAGCTGAGGTGTGTATTATGATGTTCTGCTGCAGCTGAGGTGTGTAGGAGGTTCTGCAGCAGTCAGAGAAACATCAGTTGTGACTGGATTCAATCCTTTAGTTTTTTGTGTCTGCACTTTGTAAAATGTCCCTGTCCTGTTCCTCTGCCAGCACGCGTCACATTGTGACCTGACTGACCAGTCCGGACCTCACCTGATCCAGCAGCGTCACCAGTCCAGACCCAGACCAGCTACATGAAGATCTGCCCCAGGCCCTGACTGCACACTGTCAGCAGCACAAACAGTAAGTCAGCATTGGGGAGGAAATGAGGCAGGAGAAGGCACAGTCCATGGGGGAAGGATGGCACATTATATAAGAAGTAGGAGTAGCGGACAGAGTCCATGGGGAATGGTGACACACCATTTAGGGTGTGTCACCAAAGGGTTTCTGTCATCAGAATTTAGCCTACAAAACCGAGTGTCATTTGCAAATCGCAAATGACACCTGATGACAGAAAGCCTTCTTTTATAGAAATCTGCACAGTACTTTTTGTTAAAATTGCGTTTTTATAATATGCTAATTAGGCCCCCTAGGTGCAGTAGGCGTGAACCCTGCACCTAGGAGCGGCCGTAATAACGCCCCTTACCCCTCCTCCCTTGGGTTGATTGACAGGGCCGGGCAGCCATCTCTCTCGTCTCCTGGTCCTGTACGATCGCGAACTCCTGCGCCTGCGCATTGCGATAAGCAATCTGCGCACGCGCATTGAGAGCCGGCGGCCGCCCGGGTCCCGGCTTCATCAATGCGCATGCGCGGATTGCTTACACTATACAGTAATGCACAGTCTACTAGGAATAAGTCAATGCGGGAGTATGTCCCATGACAGTCCTTCTCTGTGCTA
The DNA here is from genome assembly GCA_900303285.1 of Rhinella marina. Classification (NCBI taxonomy): domain Eukaryota; kingdom Metazoa; phylum Chordata; class Amphibia; order Anura; family Bufonidae; genus Rhinella; species Rhinella marina. The sequence goes on from ONZH01008464.1 coordinate 22,611, forward strand.
TGGTGTGCCCTCCATACATCAAACAGCTCCTCTGCATGTACAAAAGATGATAAGCCTTTATCAACATGCCTAGTGAGGTTGCTGATGTCCATTGAGGAGTCTAGAATATTGTTAAAGTCACTGCATAAAAGCAAGCGACCCTGTTTGACTTTATTGACTCTTTTCATTAGCCTAAGCAGGAATGAGATTTGTCTGTGATTGGGTGCATATAGGTTAACAATAGTACAAGTGTTATTGTTCAAAGAACACACTAGGATCACATAACGACCTTGGACATCAGTCATCTGTGAAATCTGTGTAAAAGCAATCGTTTCTAATGGCAGAACACCCCTTGTCTTTTTTCTGAATGTGATTGGAGCATGATCGGGAAAGAATGGTGCTTGAATCTATGCGCATCTTTTTTAATGATGTGTGTTTCTTGTGCACACAAGGCATCAGCTTGATGTGACATCGCCTCCCTCCATAAATAAGCTCTTTTCTGTGAACAATTTAGGCCCTTCATATAAAGTGGCATAAAGTTGAGCACCATTGGACTGGTGTGGAAATGCAGAATATCCTTGCTCAGGATAGTAAATATAATTGCAAATAAACATAAAGAACAATGCAAACAGTATAGTCAAAGGGAATATCATATCAGAGAGTCCCAGCATATAAGAAGAAAAAGGATATGAAACACAGCTCTAGGCTGCTATCAGCAGTAGGGGAGTATAGTCCCAGTGAAATACCAGAAGGAGGATATACAACTTTCCTCTGCACTTGATGGTCCTAGCTGTGTAGTGAAGAATCAGTCCAGTTAATAGTGGAGTTTCTTTGCTGTTCCACGTTCCTCTGAGGTGATTTCCGAGGCTGGGTCAACTCCAGTGGTGCTAAAGTCAAGTTCCATGAAAGCAACAACTTTCTGCCTTCTTCCAAGGTCTTAATGGTGTATGCAGTGCAGCCTTTAGTTATCAAGATCTCCACAGGGTAGTCCCAGCGGTATGGGATATTGCTTTGTCTCAGCGTGATGGTAACTGGGGATAACAGTTTCCTCTGATGGAAAGTGTCAGGACTGGCATCTTTCAGGCAGCTGACAGTATGGCCTCTTTAACATGAAAGAAGTTAGCTAGAGTGTCTCTAGGCACAGATGCGTGGGTCTAGGGACCCTATGGGCTCTATCTATGATCACATCTTGAGCTGACAAATTAGGAAGCAAAGACCTAAACAGTTTCTGTATGTAGGAGGTGATGCCAGACGGTGAGACTGTTTCTGGGATTCCCGTAGCTTAAAGGATATGGACACCTTTGTAAAAAAAAATAATAACAATTTAAACTAATTCATTTATTTTGTGGAGAAAATCATTTCTCGAATTGGTTGTGTTCATTTTTCTTTATTCGTTTTCACTCTACAACCTGCTGTGCTTCCTATGCACAGCAGGCTGTTCTCAGTGAGTTTACAGAGAATCCGTCATCTGACGGATTCTCTGAAACTCCTCCCGGCTCCACGGAAGCACGCAGTGTCTCCCTCTATCTCCTTCAGCTGCAGCAGAATCAGCCCCCAGCCACCCCCCCTCTAACATAAGCTGACACTCTGCTTCAAATGACCGTTTAACCCCTTCCATGCCACGGTCCTTTGGGACCGCTGTATGGAAGGGGCTAACCATCAGGCCGCTGCTCTGCGGTGGCAGCGGCCCGATGTTTAAAGGGTTAATGCCCCCCCCCTTCTGAGTACCCACCCACCCCCAGTTCAGGATGGCCGGCGCGACAAGCCCCACTCACCCCAAGTCAGGACGGTGCCGAGAACAAGGCATCCCTCCAGTCAAGATTTGCAGACCAGCAGCGGGGCAGAGTGTTAGCTTTAACATACAGCTAACACTCATGCCAGCATGAAATGTCCGGCATCGGTGCTGGCATGCTGCAGTCCTTAGGGACCGCTGTATGGATGAATGCTTGAAGGGTAAACTGCGTCCCGATGGTTACCATGGCAACCGGACGCCTTCACAGGGTTGCCATGGTATGTCTAAGCCTGATCAGGCTCCTGCTAAAGGCAGGAGCCTGATCAGGCTTTCTGTGAGTGAAAATACACTGCAGTAGAATATACAGTGTATTGCAGTGTATTGTAGAGGTCTCAGACCCACTGGATCTGCAAGAACCAAGTGGGCCTGGGTCAAAAAAGTGTAAAAAAAATTTTGAAAAAAGTTAAAAAAATTTTTTCCCCTATATCCGCACATATGTAAAATACACAACTGTAAAAAATAACAACAATAAACATGTTAGGTATCGCCACGTCCATAACAACCTTCTCTATAAAAATACCACATGAACGTCTGGTGAACGTCATAAAAAAATAAATAAAATAAAAACCATGCCAAAAAAGCCATTTTTTTATCACCTTACAACACAAAAAGTGTAATACCAAGCGATTAAAAAGTCATATGTACCCCCAAATGGTACCAATAAAATCATCATCTTGTCCCGCAAAAAATGATCCACTACCTAAGACAATCGCCCAAAAAATAAAATAGATATGGCTTTCAGAAAATGGAGACATTAAAACATGATTTTTTTTGTTTCAAAAATGCTCTTATTGTGTAAAACCAAAATATATTCTAAAAAACAGACATATTAGGTATCGCCCATCCATAAACCTGCTCTATAAAAATAGCATGTGGTCTAGTAAACGCCGTAAAAAAATAAAATAAATAATGTTCCAAAAAAGCATTTCTTATCACCTAACATCACAAAAAGTGTAATACCAAGCAATCAAAAATTCATATGTGCCTCAAAATGGTACCAATCAAACCGCCATCTCATCCCGCAAAAATTGAGACCCTACATAAGACAGTCGCCCATTTCGGAAAATGGAAACACAAAACATGATTTTTTTTTTAAAAAAATGTTTGTATTGTGTCAAATAAAATGTAAAAAATGCACATACTGTATTAGGTATCGCCGCATCCGTAACAACCTGCTCTATAAAAATAGTATGTGGTAAAAAATGCAAAAAAGCCATCATCTTACATCACAAAAAATATAATACCAAGCAATCAAAAATTCGTAATTCGTATGCGCCCCAAAATGGTACCAATCATCTCATCCCGCAAAAAATGAGACCCTACCTAAGACAATCGTCCAAAAAATAAAAAAAATATGGCTTTTTTTCAATAAATTTTTTTTGTGTACTATAAATACAAAATAAAATTAAAAGAATAGACGTATTAGGTATCGCCACTTCGTTACGACCTGCTCTATAAAAATATAACATTATCTAACTGGAATGGGTGGACTACAGTACCCAGAAAGATTATCAAAATTAGGGTTATTCACTTTAGAAAAAAGACGACTGAGGGGAGAGCTAATAACTATGTATACATATATCAGGGGTCAGTACAGAGATCTCTCCCATGATCTATTTTTCCCCAGGACTCTGACTGTGACGAGAGAACATCCTCTGCATCTGGAGGAAAGAAGGTTTGTACACAAACATAGAAGAGGGTTCTTTACGCTGCGAGCAGTAAGACTATGGAACTCTCTGCCTGAGGAGGTGGTGATGGTAAGTTCACTAAAAGAGTTCAAGAGGGGCCTGGATGTATTTCTAGAGTGTAATAATATTACAGGTTATAGCTACTAGAGATGGGTCGTTGATCCAGGGAGGTATTCTGATTGCCTGATTGGAGTTGGGAAGGAATTTTTTTCCCCTAAAGTGGGGAAAATTGGCTTCTACCTCACAGGGGTTTTTGGCCTTCCTCTGGATCAACTTGCAGGATAACAGCCTGAACTGGATGGACAGATGTCTTTTTTCGGCCTTATAAACTATGTTACTAGGTTACCCTGTCAAGTGAACATTGTAAAAAACAAAAAATAAAAACTGTGCTAGAACAACCATTTTTTTTGTTACCTTGCATCACAAAAAGAGTAATATATATATATATATATATATATATATATATATATACACACACACACACACATACAACGCACAACTACCTCCAGCAAAAGATTTATTTACTGCAGGAATAACCCTAAAATAGTCTTTGTGTTAACAAAGACTTCAGAGGAGAAGGATTTGGGGGTAGTCATCTCTGACAGCCTCAAAATGAGTAACCAATGCAACCAGGCGGTAGGGAAAGCAAATAGTATGCTTGGCTGCATAGCTAGAGGTATAACAAGCAGAAAGAGGGAGATTGTGATCCCTCTGTATAGAGCTCTAGTGAGACCACATCTGGAATACTGTGTTCAATTCTGGAGACCTCACCTGCAAAAGGATATTGCTAAAATAGAACGGGTCCAAAGAAGAGCTACAAAAATGGTGGAAGGTCTATAGCATAGAACTTACCAAAAAAGACTCAGAGTTCTTAATATGTATAGTTTGGAGGAAAGAAGAGAAAGGGGGGACATGATTGAAACCTTTAAATATGTTAAAGGACTGAATAAAGTTCAGGAGGGAAGGGTTATTAATAAGAAACTGAATACAAGAACAAGGGGGCACAATCTGAGGTTAGTGGGGGGAAAAATCAAGAACAACATTAGAAAATATTATTTCACTGAAAGAGTAGTAGAAGCTTGGAACAAACTTCCAGCAGAGGTGGTTGATAAATCCACAGTAACTGAATTTAAACATGCCTGGGATAAACATGTATCTATCCTAAGATAACAATAAAGGAATAATAAAAGGGCAGACTAGATGGACCAGGTGGTCTTTTTCTGCCGTCAATCTTCTATGTTTCTAACATTAATATACACTCACCGGCCACTTTATTAGGTACACCTGTCCAACTGCTTGTTAACACTTAATTTCTAATCAGCCAATCACATGGCGGCAACTCAGTGCATTTAGGCATGTAGACATGGTCAAGACAATCTCCTGCAGTTCAAACCGAGCATCAGTATGGGGAAGAAAGGTGATTTGAGTGCCTTTGAACGTGGCATGGTTGTTGGTGTCAGAAGGGCTGGTCTGAGTATTTCAGAAACTGCTGATCTACTGGGATTTTCACGCACAACCATCTCTAGGGTTTACAGAGAATGGTCCGAAAAAGAAAAAACATCCAGTGAGCGGCAGTTCTGTGGGCGGAAATGCCTTGTTGATGCCAGAGGTCAGAGGAGAATGGGCAGACTGGTTCGAGCTGATAGAAAGGCAACAGTGACTCAAATTGCCACCCGTTACAACCAAGGTAGGCAGAAGAGCATCTCTGAACGCACAGTACGTCGAACTTTGAGGCAGATGGGCTACAGCAGCAGAAGACCACACCGGGTGCCACTCCTTTCAGCTAAGAACAGGAAACTGAGGCTACAATTTGCACAAGCTCATCGAAATTGGACAGTAGAAGATTGGAAAAACGTTGCCTGGTCTGATGAGTCTCGATTTCTGCTGCGACATTCGGATGGTAGGGTCAGAATTTGGCGTCGACAACATGAAAGCATGGATCCATCCTGCCTTGTATCAACGGTTCAAGCTGGTGGTGGTGGTGTCATGGTGTGGGGAATATTTTCTTGGCACTCTTTGGGCCCCTTGGTACCAATTGAGCATCGTTGCAACGCCACAGCCTACCTGAGTATTGTTGCTGACCATGTCCATCCCTTTATGACCACAATGTACCCAACATCTGATGGCTACTTTCAGCAGGATAATGTGCCATGTCATAAAGCTGGAATCATCTCAGACTGGTTTCTTGAACATGACAATGAGTTCACTGTACTCAAATGGCCTCCACAGTCACCAGATCTCAATCCAATAGAGCATCTTTGGGATGTGGTGGAACGGGAGATTCGCATCATGGATGTGCAGCCGACAAATCTGCGGCAACTGTGTGATGCCATCATGTCAATATGGACCAAAATCTCTGAGGAATGCTTCCAGCACCTTGTTGAATCTATGCCACGAAGAATTGAGGCAGTTCTGAAGGCAAAAGGGGGTCCAACCCGTTACTAGCATGGTGTACCTAATAAAGTGGCCGGTGAGTGTATATAACAATGGCAGCACAGCAGACAAAATATAAATATGGAAGTGCAGGCCAATGAATATGGCAACAAATCCAGGACACTATAAGAATTTAAAAAATGGAAGTACTCTCACAAAAAATGAGTGAAAAGAAAAACATTTTATTCCCCCCTGTGGTCGCAACTAGGGATGAGTGAACTTGTGTTTCAGGTTGGTGTACAAGGATCAGGTTTGGGTTATGTAAGAATTCCGTTATGGAATTCGCTACCACGAACCATAACTAAGGGTCCATTCAAACGTTTGCATAATGGGTCCACATCCGTTCCGCAATTTTCAATGGGGCGCACTTCCGTTCCGCGACCCCGCAAAAAAAAAGAGCATGTCCTATTCTTGTCCGCAGCCACGTACAAGAATAGGCATTTCTATCATAGTGCCGGCCATGTGCGAACCGCAAAATGCGGAACGCACATGGCTGGTGTCTGTGTTTTGCGGATCTGCAGTTTGCGGCCCGCAAAATAGTTGCGAATATGTGAATGGACCCTTTTGGTCCGTGGTAGTGCAATCATAGTAACATAGTTTATAACATATTTTATAAGGCCGAAAAAATCTGTACATCCAGTTCGGCCTGTTAATCCATGACAGAATTCTTAGATAACCCAAACCTTGTACTCTGAACTTGAAACACTAGTCTCAATGTTTTAGCTGATAACTTGAAAAAAAGACACTGTGAATGAGCTGAAAACATTGCGACCACAGAAGTGAATAAAGTGTTTGAGAGTGCTGTCATATATATATATATATATATATATATATATATATATACAGTATATATATATATATATATATATATATATATATATATATATATATATAGTCATTTGTCTAACCCATAGCAACCACTCAGATTCCACCTTTAATTTTTCACAGCTTCATTGGAAAATGAAAGGAGGAATCTGATGCGTTGCTATGGGCAACTAAGCCTGTTTTCCTTTGCGCTAGTTTTGATAAATCCCCCCCCCCGTGTACTTCTATGTGTACATAGCATTGTGTGTCATCACTGTACTAATCTGTGTGGGAGAAGTGATTGCTCACTGTGCGGACTGCATACAATACTGTACTCAGAAGAGAGCACTTGTAGCGAGAGCTGTCAGTAATGAGATCTCTTTCTTGCATATGGTTCCACACCATGGTTCTGACTGTAGAACGCTGCACTAACATTATCAGCAGAAATATCTATTGTGTCTACAAATAATGGACTTTCTACAGAAGGGAAAAAGAGAACTAGACAATGTTGTGGATTGGAATGAAATCTTACTACCAAGTTACTTGCAAGTTCCATCAGCTAATACTGTGTGTTAGAAGCTGCTAGCTGTGCTGTGTAACAGGATGTGGGGGCGGGGCAGCAGAGCTTGTGCTGGTGCAAGTGAAATCCATAGGAACGCCCACAGAGGCTGACAGGAGAAGACATCAATGTGCAAAAATCATAGAAGAGTATTTCTGAGTGCATGTGAAGCAAAGCTGATACCAGTAAACTGACAAGTGCAATTTTATCATGTGCTGCATTACAGTAAGATATGGGGTTATTGATTTTTATAGTGCACAAAGGTGTCCATAGCCTTTAATATTGTTGCACCGTGAATGGTCCTCCAGGTCAGCAAGTTTAGATTTCACCCGCTCCAGCTCATCCACCATATCATTATGAGCGTCAGTTTGGTGTTTTGGGACTACGCATACTCGCCCATTTTCATTTCAATATGTTGTACCCTAGCATCAAAAACTTGTACAGATGGGTGTCAGTAATGTAGTAATGTCCTCATTGAGGGAGCATTTCAAAGCTAGCAGCATACGCTTGAGTGCCTGTTCAGACACTGAAGAGTGAGAGGTGTATGGTTTGGTTGGCACTCCACAAAATAGTGGGTCCCGGTGCTCAGTGAAATGGGTAATCCCAAAAGACAGATTCAGAGTACATCACGGCACTCGAGTATTTAAATCGCAAAATTAGTGATCAGATCATCAGAATGTGCCCCGATCAGACCTCAGATCATCAGAATGTGCCCCCATCAGACCTCAGATCATCAGAATGTGCCCCCATCAGACCTCAGATCAGCTTAATGTGCCCCCATCAGACCTCAGATCAGCGTATTGTGCCCCCATCAGACCTCAGATCAGCGTATTGTGCCCCCATCAGACCTCAGATCAGCGTATTGTGCCGACATCAGACCTCAGATCAGCCTACTGTGCCCCATCAGACCTCAGATCAGCGTATTGTGCCCCATCAGACCTCAGATCAGCATATTGTGCCCCATCAGACCTCAGATCAGCAGAATGTGCCCCCATCAGACCTCAGATCATCAGAATGTGCCCCTATCAGACCTCAGATCAGCATATTGTGCCCCCATCAGACCTCAGATCAGCGTATTGTTCCCCCATCAGACCTCAGATCAGCAGAATGTGCCCCCATCAGACCTCAGATCATCAGAATGTGCCCCCATCAGACCTCAGATCAGCATATTGTGCCCCCATCAGACCTCAGATCAGCGTATTGTGCCCCATCAGACCTCAGATCAGCAGAATGTGCCCCCATCAGACCTCAGATCAGCCCACCCAGCCACATAAGGTTAAAATAAAAACCTTTCTGTGCCCGCGCACACTATGACCTGACGCACGCTGCTTGCGTCAGGTCATAGTGTGCCCAGCCAGGGAAGAGAGTGGAGTGCCAGACCGGAGGCCAGCCGCAGCGCAGGACAGGTAAGAAAGGTTTTTATTTTAACCTTATGTGGCTGATCTGAGGTCTGATGGGGGTCCCTACATACAAGTGAGCGCTCACTTGTATTCGCATGACTGTACTAAGGCCATCCCTGCTGGGTCCCCCAGAAGCACTGGGCCCGGAGCTGTTGCCCCCCCCCCGGTAGCTACGCTCTGCTTCTCTGGTCTGCGACTCAGGGAACCCAATGAGTGCAGATACCGGAGAGAGCAGCTATGCCACAAGCGCGCCTGTGCACTGAAGAAGACGTCATCCCTCAGATGCTGAAGCGCAAGAAGAAGGAAAAACGCGCTTACACACCTCCCTCCGACCTGGACAGATCGAAGAGACAGCGGATCCATCCTGCTCCATCCAACACCAGGTCTTCTTCGCATCGTAAGTTATCAGCTCACCTTACACCATCCACCAACAACATTGAACCGCCTCTTCTTCACAAACAACCCAGCCCAACTGCCACACACTCAGCATCAGAAATTCCCTCTGCTAGTGGCTGTATTTCATAGCGCACTACTATCAGGGGTGGATTAAGGATCCCATGGGCAGTTTATAATGCATGGGCCCCTGCCCTGCCCCCCACACGCTCCACCCCTGCCCCACCCCCACACGCTCCACCCCTGCCCCGCCCCCACACGCATTTTGCCTCCTTAAAAAAAAATGGTAAAAACACAGCATAAGGCCTTGCTGGGTAACCTATTTAACCCTATGCTGCATCAATAACTAATATAGCCTGAAGGCTATCTTTACATACAAGCAGGATAGGGTTAAAATGGTTACCCAGCAAGGCCTTATGCTGTGTTTTTACCATATTGAGGCAGCAAAAGGCCTTGGTGAGTAACCTTTTTAACCCTACAGTATGCTGCTTGTATCTAAAGATAGCCCTTAGGCTATATTAGTTATTGATGCAGCATAGGGTTAAATAGGTTACCCAGCAAGGCCTTATGCTGCCTCAATATGGTAAAAACACAGCATAAGGCCTTGCTGGAAACATATAACCATATGCTGCTTAAATGATGCATGCTGAACTTTTCTGTCCGGTCTTTTTAACAGAATCTGTGACCCAAACGCAAATGTGAATGGATAGTATTAGACGTATAGCATCAGATGTATGTTTAACACACAAATACAGAGCAAGAACCAAGATCACTACATACACACAGCACCAAACCAAACCCATAAGTCAAATACAGCACCAGAACCAAGTTCTCTACAAAAATACAGCACCAGAACCAAGTTATCTACATAAATACATCACTAGAACCAAGTTCTCTACATAAATACAGCACCAGAACCAAGTTCTCTACATAAATACAGCACCAGAACCAAGTTCTCTACATAAATACAGCACCAGAACCAAGTTCTCTACATAAATACAGCACCAGAACCAAGTTCTCTACATAAATGCATCACCAGAACCAAGGTCTCTACATAAATACATCACCAGAACCAAGTTCTCTAAATAAATACATCACCAGAACCAAGTTCTCTACATAAATACATCACCAGAACCAAGTTCTCTACATAAATACAGCACCAGAACCATGTTCTCTACATAAATACAGCACCAGAACCAAGTTCTCTACATAAATACAGCACCAGAACCAAGTTCTCTACATAAATACAGCACCAGAACCAAGTTCTCTACATAAATACATCACCAGAACCAAAGTCTCTACATAAATACATCACCAGAACCAAGTTCTCTACATAAATACATCACCAGAACCAAGTTCTCTACATAAATACAGCACCAGAACCAAGTTCTCTACATAAATACAGCACCAGAACCAAGTTCTCTACATAAATACAGCACCAGAACCAAGTTCTCTACATAAATACATCACCAGAACCAAAGTCTCTACATAAATACATCACCAGAACCAAGTTCTCTACATAAATACATCACCAGAACCAAGTTCTCTACATAAATACAGCACCAGAACCAAGTTCTCTACATAAATACAGCACCAGAACCAAGTTCTCTACATAAATACAGCACCAGAACCAAGTTCTCTACATAAATATACTATACTATATATACTATATAGATATATATATATATATATATATATATCATATACTATATATCTGTACACAGTGCATCTATTATACCTTGTACCTCACATATCAGTACACTGCTGTATATACTATATATCTATACACACTGCATCTACTATACTTTTATAATACATGAGGTATATACAGATATATAGTATCTACAGCAGTGTACTGATATGTGAGGTATGAGGTATAATGTAGTGTGTACAGATATATAGTACATACAGCAGTGTACTGATATGTCAGATACGGCGTGTATTAGATGTAGTGTGTACTGATGTGTGAGGTATAATAGATGCAGTGTGTACAGATATATAGTATATACAGCAGTGTACTGACATGGGAGGTGTGATGTATAAATTACACCTCGTATCTCACATGAGTACACTGCTTTGTATACTATATACCTGTACACACTGCATGTGTTATACCTCATACCTCACATGAGTACACTGCTGCATATACTGACAGGTATAAGGTATAAATGACAGATTTTACCTCACATATCAGTACACTGCTGTATATACTATATATCTACACAATACATCTATTATACCTTGTACCTGACGTATCAGTACTCTGTATGTATACTATGTGTCAGGTGTGAGGTATAAAAGATGCAGTGTGTACAGATATATGTGGACGGTCATATATTATGGTTACTGTGAGGTACGTGAGGTATTGGGGGTTGTAGATAAGGTTCCAGTCAGTTTTAGGGATAGGATTATCATTAGTGTTAGTATATTAGGGCCAGTATTGGTGTTAGGGGCCAGTATTGGGGTTAGGGGCCAGTATTGGGGTTAGGGGCCAGTATTAGGGTTAGGATTAGTATTAGCATAAAGCTACATTTAGACGACCGAAAGTGTTTAGCAGTCCACAAATTGTGGATCTGCAAAACACATTTTGCAGAACGCACAGTGCCAGCCCTATATAGAAATGCCTAATTTTGCGGACAAGAATACGACATATGCTTTGTGGGAACTACAGAAGTGGACAGTACATGGTGTGTGTGTCTGCATCTTTTGCGGCCCCATTGAATTGAATGGGTCTGCACTCATTCCGCAAAATTGTGGAACGGATGCAGACCCAGAAATATGGTCATCTGAATGCACCCTTAGGGCCAGTATTGGGGTTAGAGGCAACATTAGGGTACATTCATATGATCATATTTCCATTAACTTCAATGGGGCTGCAAATCCGTAGTTCCGCTCCACAGCCCTGCAAAAAAGATAGAGCATACCCTATTCTTGACCGCAATTGCAGACAAGAACAGGCATTGAAAGTCAATGGAGGACGGATCCATTCACCATTGTGTCACACTGAACAGATCCGTCCCCATTGACTTTCATTGGGGGTCATGACGGATCCATCTTGGTGCGGATGCCTGGACCGGAGAGCAAACCGCAGCATGCTGCGGTTTGCTATCCGCTCTGAAGACGGAACAGAATGCTTTTAGGAGCATTCCGTTGTCTTCAGTTCAGTTTTGTCCCCATTGACAATGAATGGGGACAAAACTGAAGCGCTTTATTCCGGTATTGAGCCCCTATGACGGAACTCAATACCAGAATTATAAAACGCTAGTGTGAAAGTAGCCTTATACATCACCTATCTTATCCCAAACTTTACTCCCTAAATGACTGAATAGATAAGAACTTAGCATCTGTAAATTATGCTTCTTTCGATCAAGCATTAATACTTTTACGGCAATCTGGTCATAAATCCCTTCTAGCAAAAACCGATATTAAGTCCGCCTTCCGTCTTCTTCCTATTAGTCCATCCGGATACAATTCATTAGGTTTCCAATTTTCTGGTCAATATTTTTATGACAGAGTACTCTCTATGGGCTTTACTCTCTCTTACTAATATTTCGAGGTCTTTTCGACTTTTATACAATGGGTAGTTGAATCTAATTTATCCGGTGGTTATATGTTACATTATCGTTTACTTAATAAAATGTCCTTGCTGTCTCGCATACATTGGGGAAACCTCCCAGTGTGTGCGAGAACGCATTAGTAAACATAAATCTGACATTAGGTGTAATAAATCAGAACTTCCTATCCCACACCATTTTATTACAGCCAAACACAATATTAGCCAATTGAAATTTCAGATAATTAAACATGTACCAACGCCCCTCAGAGGGGGCAACCGTAAACTTCTTCTTAGACGAGAAGCCTTCTGGATACATGAACTCAAAACCATGTCTCCATTGGGCTTAAACCGGGACTTTGATCTATGTACCGTATATGATCTTTATACATGATTATATCATGTATAACATCTAGTATACTCTCCTTTACAAAACCTAGTATACTCTCTCCATTATCTCTTCATTATATACTTCCTCATTACATATTTCTTTATTTGCAGGCTATATGTTTCCAGCCGTAAGGTAATAGACTCTATGTGACTCACATCAATACTAATATCTATAGTAATTTGCATACTCACATACAAGCTCTTACACCTAGTTTGTTTTATAATTAACTCCCTTAATTAACCCCTTGTTTATTTGCCTATTGAATACAAATGTATTAGCAGACTATTGTATACTATCTCCTGTTATAGAGAAGTACTGGCAAAAGTTTTTACTTGTTGCCCTTACTGGCTTCTGTGCATGCGCCAGTCTCCCGACAAGCCGATATGGCTTCCTAGTATTCTCAGCGCACACACTCCCAGCCACGTCACACTGCTGACGCTGGGAATCCCGCGCTCCTCTCATTACAAATATTGGCACCTGTGCACTCCATAGCTTGCAGACGCCATCCAGACTTCTCCCATTATCCACCAACGGTATGTTACATCTTCTGATATCGCTATATCGCTACTGCACCATTTGATATACTATTTAGATACTACATGAATATATGTCTAACTAACTTTGACCTAATTATAGCGCTACCTCTATATTTCGCCATCATATACTAAGACCTTCTTTTATCCCACAATGGTATAACAGTTATTTTACCTGTATTTAGTAGATATGGTCTCCTGGAGCATCCAATTTATTGTCATATGTCTTTCCTAGTACGATACCTATGTACATTATTCTCTGTGTTAACCTCCTGCACAGTATACCTACCATTACTTACCTGTATAAATGTTGATACCTTTATAAATGTTGATACTGTCCGCAATTTTGGTTTTCTCAAAGAATATGCCTTACATGTTATTTCTGGACATCATTTAAGTTTGATACAAGCTGCATAGTCTTACATTTTGTTCACAATTTTGCTACCTACAGTATTTGACATTTTGTCCATAACCTGGACTTATTGTATGTTTTACTGTATATATTTTATAGGCCGTGATCAAGGTCTGGAATGCACCGAAACATTGGCCTCCTTTTGTGACAATGTGGATACAAATAAAGTGTCTCACTAATTTTGCAATTTAAATACCCGAGTGCCGTGATTTACTCTGAATCTGTCTACTGGAGAGTGAGAGGCAAGTAGTGCTGTTAAGGCATCTATTATGTGACCAGCTGTCCCTTCGTCTGGGGAGGTGGTGTCCTCTGTGCTAATTGTGCTCTGAGGGCTCTAAGGGTGTCCCCTGCCCTGTCCCAAGCTATAGAGGTCAGGTGTGGATGTTAGTGGCGTGCCAGGTCCAGTATCATGGCGCGCCTCCTGCTCCGGTTCATGTGCTGTCGGGTCGGCACTCTCAGTTAACAGGGAGGAGTTTGGTATGACCTGGTGCACAAACATATCTGAGGCCACACTCGCCGGTGATGGCTGTGTGGAAGGGAAGTGCGCCGGGTTTGGTGGAGATGGAGAGGAGCGGAGTGAGGAGCACGCGGTGCCGCCATCTTTGCTGCGCTCCGGTTTAAAGTACTGCCTCAGGTCCGAGCTTGGTTTGTGCTGTGTGCTGCGGGTTTTCCCCATCTGGGGGGGGTTCCAGTAGGCAGAGGGTGGAACTGCTGCTGCTTTGTACCCTAATCAAGGGTGTAGGTGCTGGGCTGATGGGTTAACTCATCACTGGGTGCAGGAGCACAGAAATCATGTGGCCATCTTCCTCCAATGCCTGGCCACGCCCCCTGCCTACATTGTTTTCAATGTTCTTATGTTCTGAAAGGTTTTAGTATATATATCATCTGCACACTGGTAAAACTTTCCCCATCAGTGATTTTTTTTAAATTTGAAACGAATTTCGTGGTTTACTTACTCAAATGCTCATGTGCACTAGAATAAGTAGGTAAGATACGTGATCGCATCAATCAACATAAGTCCAATATTTGCTGTAAGAATTTACTGTTACGGGTACCTGCACATTATCATAAAGCAAAACATAACATTTCACAATTGAAATTTCAGGTCATAGAATATATTCCTTTTCTGAGGAGAGGAGGAGATAGGATTAAACATCTCAAAAACAGAGACAAACTAAAAGGCCTGGATAGGGATTATGAGATACACATTTTTGTTTGTGTTTTTGTGACATGATTTATGGATCTGACTGTTGTTACTTTCTTTTAGGCTCAATGGATAAAAAATTGGGATAACTTCCATATTCTATTGCCGTTAGGTTAATTATCTTGTTTTTTCTTTTTCTATAATCTTTTTTTTTTGCTATCTTTCTGATTTTCTATTCCCCTTCTTTCCCTTCTCTCCTCCCCTTCTCCTATCTGGTATTCTCTTCTACTTTCTGTCAGCTTTATCCACTACATCAACAGATCGACACTACACTGATTCCTGACAACCACTATCCGTTCATAATCCACAACGATATCTCCTCATAATTAACACTTACACTTTATTATTTTATTACAATTCATTTTCATGTAATGCTTTCATGATAATACACTTGTCATTCCTGATATCCACACAATATACACTTGTCCTTTCTGACATTCACACCATATACAATATACAGTGGGGAAAAAAAGTATTTAGTCAGCCACCAATTGTGCAAGTTCTCCCACTTAAAAAGATGAGAGAGGCCTGTAATTGGCATCATAGGTAGACCTCAACTATGAGAGACAAAAAGAAAAAACAAATCCAGACAATCACATTGTCTGATCTTTAATGAATTTTTTGCAAATTATGGTGGAAAATAAGTATTTGGTCAATAACAAAAGTTCATCTCAATACTTTGTTATATATCCTATGTTGGCAATGACAGATGTCAAATGTTTTCTGTAAGTCTTCACAAGGTTGGCATACACTGTTGCTGGTATGTTGGCCCATTCCTCCATGCAGATCTCCTCTACAGAAGTGATGTTTTGGGGCTGACGCTGGGCAACACGGACTTTCAACTCCCTCCAAAGGTTTTCTATGGGGTTGAGATCTGGAGACTGGCTAGGCCACTCCAGGACCTTGAAATGTTTCTTACGAAGCCACTGCTTCGTTGCCCTGGTGGTGTGCTTGGGATCATTGTCATGCTGAAAGACCCAGAAACGTTTCATCTTCAATGCCCTTGCTGATGGAAGGAGGTTTGCACTCAAAATCTCACGATACATGGCTCCATTCATTCTTTCATGTACACGGATCAGTCGTCCTGGTCCCTTTGCAGACAAACATCTCCAAAGCATGATGTTGCCGCCCCCATGCTTCACAGTAGGTATGGTGTTCTTTGGATGGAACTCAGCATTCACTCTCCTCCAAACACGACGAGTTGTGTTTCTACCAAACAGTTCTACTTTGGTTTCACCTGACCATATGACATTCACCCAATACTCTTCTGAAACATCCAAGTGCTCTCTAACAAACTTCAGACGGGCCCGGATATGTACTGGCTTAAGCAGGAGGACACGTCTGGCACTGCAGGATCGGAGTCCCTGGCGGCGTAGTGTGTTACTGACGGTAGCCTTTGTTATGTTGGTCCCAGCTTTCTGCCGGTCATTCACTAGGTCCCCCATGTGGTTCTGCGATTTTTGCTCACAGTTTTTGTGATCATTTTGACCCCAACGGTTGAGATCTTGCGTGGTGCCCTGATCGAGGGAGATTATCAGTGGTCTTGTATGTCTTCCATTTTCTAATTATTGCTCCCACAGTTGATTTCTTCACACCAAGCTGCTTGCCTATTGCAGATTCAGTCTTCCCAGCCTGGTGCAGGTCTACAATTTTGTTTCTGGTGTCATTCGACAGATCTTTGGTCTTTACCATAGTGTAGTTTGGAGTGTGACTGTTTGAGGTGTCTTTGATACTGATAACAAGTTCAAACAGGTGCCATTACTACAGGTCATGAGTGGAGGACAGAGGAGTTTAAAGAAGAAGTTACAGGTCTGTGAGAGCTAGAAATCTTGCTTGTTTGTAGGTGACCAAATACTTACTTTCCACCAGAATGTAGAAATAAGTTCTTTCAAAATCAGACAATGTGATTTTCTGGATTTGTTTTCTCATTTTGTCTCTCATAGTTGAGGTCTACCTATGATGTCAATTACAGGCCTCTCTCATCTTTTTAAGTGGGAGAACTTGCACAATTCGTGGCTGACTAAATACCTTTTTTCCCCACTGGACATTCCTGATATGCACACAATACACATTCATTCATTTTTCTTTTACTTCCTCACTCATATCCTCATCAACTGTAACGCCTCCCGGGGGTCCCAGGCGGCGCACGCGTACTTATCGCTGCGGCCGGCGTTCTCGCTCTTTGCTGCCTTGATGTTTGTTGCTTGGTCAGTGTGAAGTCTTGTTCTCTTTTGCCCTGGGCTCCAGGTGCTGCATTTTATTAGGTCAGCTCCTTAATTGGTTCCTCCCCTTTCCTCCTGTCTGTAACTATATAAGTCCTCCTTGGACACTTACTCCTTGCCTGAGCGTTATAAGTCATCCTGACTTGCGAAGGTTCCCGTATTGCCTTAGTCCTGCTGTAGTGTGAACACCGCTCTAGTCCTGCTATAGAGTGAACACTGTCTTGGCCTGCTGAAGTGTGAACTCCGCTCTAGTCCTGCTGAAGTGTGAACACCACCCCAGTCCTGCTGCAGTGCGAACATTGCCCTAGTCCTGCTGTTGTTTGAACACTACTATCCAGTACCTGGCTCCGTTCCTGGCTCCTGTTCGTGGTTCCTGTTCCTGATTCCCGCCCCTGGCTGATCCTCTCCGGTCTGCTTCCAGTGCATCGCTGACTCCAGTCATCCTTCCACATCTCCTCCCTTGGTGTGTGTCTGTCCTGCGTATCTGTCTCTCTGGTGTTTTGCACCTTAGTACTCTGTCCATCTGGCCAGCTGTCACGAGTATTGTCCCACCCCAAGAGGTAGCGACCTGGTGTACCTCCTCGGGAAAGCCTATCCCCACCATCAGGAGTACTGTGAAGAACGGGAGGTACACTTAGACAACGCCCTTAGGGGAAGACATTCTCGTGACACAGTGGATCCACATCCCCTGATCTTGACATCAACATTCAATGATACACTATTCTTCTTTATTGACATTTCGCTTGTCCGTATCTGGTAATGCACACATAACATTATACACTTGCTAGTAAGTTCTTTTGTTCAGGCATTGTATTTTAAATACACCACCACCCCTCACAGACAGGAACGTATCTACTGACTGCGAGGTTTTCCTTCTAACATCAACACACTGGTCACGACTGACGTCATCCCAGCACACAGATTTCTGACACATGTGCTCTCACACGTCAAGGACTTGCAGGCTTTTAATCACACCACTGCCTCACACACATGGTGCATTTCCCATAGTGTGGATACACTTTCCTCAGAGCTCCTGTTAGCACACTATTATAACAGTTACTTTACTAGGTCTAAACTAGAGATGATCGTTCGAGCATTAGGGTACTCGTAGGTGTTCGATACTCGGGCAAACATCTTGCGATACTCGAGGAAATGGCATCTTCCACTTCCTGCATATTTGGTGGCTTTTTCTCAGCCAGTCAACATGCAGGAGAGACTTTGGTACCCCCTATCGTCACGTGGAACCCCTACAAGTCGATAGCAGGGATTGGCTGGCCAGATCAGATGATCTGAGAATATAAGAATCTGGTCCTGCAATGCTCGCCTCAGATGCCGCCTGGATGAGATTAGGGATAGAGCTGCTGTCTGTCAGGGAGAGTGTTAGGGCCTCAATTTAGAATTTGGTTAGGCAGGAATCATCCACAAAGAACCCAACAGTCCTTCTAAGGGCTACAATGACCTTTTTTTTTTTTTGGCCTCCTCTCGGCTGCTGGCTGGGACTTGTAGTGCAGCTACCACCATCTTGGCTGCACACTGTTAGGGCATAAAATTAGAATGTGGTTAGGCAGGAATCATCCACAAAGAACCCAACGGTCCTTCTAAGGGCTACAATGACCTTTTTTTTGGCCTCCTCTCGCTGGCTGGGATTTGTAGTGCAGCTACCGCCATTTTAGCTGCACACTGTGCACAGCGACTGGTGGCAGAAAGGGGACAGCACATGGTCCACACAGACCCCAATGAAATTGCCCAAAGTCCTCTCAGTACTCATTTTTGCTGCTGCTGTACCTTGGCTTGCTGGGATCTGTAGTGCAGTCTAGGGAATACGTTTTTTCTCTCAGTTATATATACTAGAGTCCAGTGAAA
>ONZH01008465.1:0-25343 GCA_900303285.1 Rhinella marina
CCAGAGCACTGTATGAAATAAAAAAGGGGAGCTCTGATTGGTTGCTATGGGCAACAAAGAAACTTCTACACCTAGACAGTTTTCATACATAAGGCTCTAGGTGTTTTACATCAGCAGCAGATAGAAGCCATGAGAGCAGCTAACCTCTCCAAACATGAGCTCAGAGGAAACATAAAGCATACAGAGAGAACATGCACTGGACATAAAGGGCAGTATACAGTCATCTCAACTAAAAGCCTAAATCCTTAGATCAGGAATAGAACAGACATTTATAGGACATTTCATCATTTTCACAAATTCTTATAAAAATATATTCAGCACTTATTGCACTGAACTAAATGTACTAATTCATTATATATTTTAGGAGTCGGTCCATTTTATACCGACTCCGGCTCCACCAAAATGGTGACCGACTCCGACTCCGAACTCCACGTCTCCGACTCCACAGCCCTGGTTGTAATACTGGGATTTATGCACCAATGTCCTCTTCTGCCTCTTCATCCTCCACTTTGTCCTCAGTCCTCAGAGTGGTCCTCCAGCATACATTACCACCTATGAAAAGCATGGCATTGTCACACAGTTCTTCACCTGGTCAGCCAGGGACGAACGGAGTCACACAGGGGAGGAACTACTCCAACTCATCAACCAAGAAATCGTGTACTGGCTGTCTCCTTGCCAACTGAAAGTTGGAACCATGGTCACCGATAATTAGAGATGAGCGAATCTATTCACTGCTTCGTAGATTCGTATCGAATCTTAGAAATTTTGGCCTCTGAAGCGAATCCGAATTTTTTCGGATTCGCTTCGTATTATTCGTAAATCTTCGCAAAATTTTGCACACTAACAATACGTACCTTACGTATGAAACGTACAAAGCGTGAGGCGGAAAAATGAGGATACGCCCCCGCTAGAGCGGGAAAGTGAAGATACGCCCCCCTCAGAACTGGAAAAAAACAGCCCGACCCACCAGGATCTGACTATTTGCACGTATAGGAAGTGAAGACTCCTCCCTGAGTACTCCACCCTCCTCTGAACCAGTTTAGACCAGTGCTGAGTCTGCTGACCTCAGAGCAAGTAGCAACTGCTGCAAGCATGGTTAAAAAAGAGCTGTGCCTGCATCCCAACTGGAACCAAATGTACTTTGAGGATGAGCACCCTGAACCACCGACCGCTCCAGACATCAGAGTGTCACGCTGTGAACTGAAGGCGAGTAACCCACCTACAGTGCCTTTATTCTCTTTGCCGCCTGCTGAGTTTGCTGCACATCGTGAGACGGTTCTTCGTGAGGCGTCTGGTGTGTCCGCGGCTGGTGCGTCTGCTGTGGCTGGTGCGGCGGAGGCGGCTGGAGCATTCACTCTGCCGCCCAGGAGGAGATCCACAACACCTTCCATACACCAGAACCCGATTTTGCCACCATCGTTGACGGCCCATGTGCAGACCCTCTGGGACTATAAAACAGCTGTGGAGGACTGGGTCATCTAGGTACTGGACCACCCTAGGCCGAGAGATCCTGCATTGGAACGGCGAAGAGGAATGGTCCCGTGGTTTTAGGTGGAGAGAGGACGGAAAAGAGTATTTTGTGGGCCGCAGGTTGGTGAAACGGACGTACCTGCCACAACCTCGTCACAGCCTGTATGTGGGGAATCAGGTGGAGTACACCCCCAAGGCGTCCCTGAAATGCCTGTTTGCGACTGGGGTTACCCTCCTTTTCAAGCCCCTGGTACCTACAGCGGAACCAGAAGTGTGACCGGATGCACCAGGTCCAGGACACTTGCACTGCCTTCAAGAGTCCCCAGATGGCATCCTCCAGGTCAGGGAAAAGCCAGAGCCAGAGCCTCTGATCCCTGGACAGCCAGCACCACCACCACAGTCCTTTCAGCTGGGTCAGCTGATAACGTCTTCATTCACGTTCCAGTCTTAGGAGCCATAAGGAGAGACTCAAAGGTTTATCTGAGCCTTTTATGCTTGCAAATGTGAAATTGATTGCACTAAAATGTTTGCATACTTATGTCTTTGCTGTATTTTAGCTAGTATAGTAGCTACACTGTTTTTACTGGTTCAGCACTTTAGCCCATTGTCTGCATTTAGAGATGAGCGAGCACTAAAATGCTTGGGTGCTCGTTATTCGAGACAAACTTTTCCCGATGCTCGGGTGCTCGTTTCGAGTAACGAACCCCATTGAAGTCAATGGGAGACTCGAGCATTTTTTGCAGGGGACCAAGGCTCTGCCTAGGGAAGGCTGGGTGAAAACCTGGAAACCTCAGAAAATGATGGAAACACCTTGGAAATGGACAGGAAACAGCAGGGGCAGCATACATGGATGCCTCTGAGGCTGCCTAATCCCACCATTACCCCAAATTCTCCTGCAACAGCCTAGTGGTTACCCTCATGGCAATTGTGCTCACCCAGACCAAGAAAGGCGAGGCACATGCCCATCACATGTTAGGAAAGCACCCAACTAGGTGCAACGAAGGTCCATCACCCATGCCCATGCTGGCACTGCTCTCCTATCCCCAGCCACACGATACAGGCATAAGCCTGACACAGCATGGCGGTGACACCAACAAGTGACCAAGTTAGATGAGGTAGCAGGTGAGCCACCCAAAAATTTAGCCTGACGCAGCATGACGGTGACAACAGAGTGACCGAGTTAGACTGAAGTACCAGGAGGTGAGGCATAGTAAGTCTGAGAAACCGTGACCGAGGTAGGCCCCGTAATCCTCCAAGTGGGCAGTACATGAGCAGCCCCAGGGTCAGACTCGGTCAGAGTGACCGAGATACACGACGGTAGCAGGTAGAGCACATAAAAAA
Organism: Rhinella marina; assembly: GCA_900303285.1. Lineage (NCBI taxonomy): Eukaryota > Metazoa > Chordata > Amphibia > Anura > Bufonidae > Rhinella > Rhinella marina. Next base: position 2,812 of record ONZH01008465.1, read on the forward strand.
TTTAGCGTGGCCCTGTATGTGGACATTGAGGGCTTGTGCATGTAGGTGGGCTGAACTTTTTTTCTGCTTGTGCTCCAACGTCTGCTGTAATGACAGCTGAACGTTGCGCAGGGACACATTGGTGAACAGTGTGGAAGATCATGGAGGCGAAGGTGTGGTTTTCCGGCGGGAGGTGTTCATGCCGGGGTCCTGGGCTGGGGGTTGACTCGCAGAGGCAGCAAGTGACACAAGGGAAGGAGCAGTGGTGGGACCCGCATGAGGGGAACGGACGGCCTTGGTTCCATAGTGTTTAGCACTCGTATACCTGCGCATGCTGGTGGTGGTTAGGCTGGTAGTGGTGGAACCCCCACTTAAAAATTTGGCATCAACTGGTACGGCTGTCAACATTGAGCTTGAACTAGTGGGGCATGTGTGGTATCGATTCTTCTCAGTTTAAAATCGTATACGTCCCCTATCTTGGGACCATATATTTCATGGATTTTTCGAACACGGAAAAGGAAAAAGAGCTTGCTCTGGCCAGGGGAGTGTCTTTTCTACTGCAGCTAAGGGGACGTGTCCATGCTCTGCCTATCACAGGTCAGGAGCCAATTAAAAGAAGAACCCAAAAAAATCAGTATAATATCTAATACGTCCCCTATCCGGGTAAATTGTTTGGAGAGAGGGACTGTAGGTGGGGGGCAGGCTGGGGGGAAGGAGGTTGAGCTGGAAGAGCCAGAGGAGTGCCCCCTTGGCTAGCGTGTGTGGTGGTGACAACAGCTGGATGGAGTTCGAATGACGACGCAGGACCCCAACTTAAAAATTTTGCATCAACCAGTACGGTTGTCAACTCTGACATTTGTCAAGTGGGGCATGTGTTGTATGCATTCTTCTCAGTTTAATACCATGTACGGCACCTATCCGGAAAAAAAAGTTTGAAGAGAGGGAAAGAGAGGAAAAAAGACATATTTTTAAAAGTGACATTCAGTATAGATCAGTTAAAGAGAAAGAAAGGATTTTATGAAATGGATTTGTATCACTGAGAGCAAAAGAACCTATTTTTTTACGTGACATGAAGTATAGATCAATTGGAGATAAAAAGGGGAATGTGCAGACTTGGGCTGCTATAGTGCAAACCACTATGGTGGTGACAACAGAGTGAGTGAGTGACACTACGGTAGCAGGCGAACCACATAAACATTTTTCGTGGCCCTGTATGGCGGCGGTGACAACAGAGTGACTGAGTTAGTATGCGGTAGCTGGTGAAGCACCCAAAAATTTTGCCTGACACAGCATGGCGGTTACACCACCAATGACTTTGTCCAACTGAGAATGCAGTGAAATGGCTTTTGTTGACCCTCCAAAATTTTTTTTCTTTTCGGAGTACATAAAGTGTACCCTCAGCAAAATTTTTTTTTTAAATGTCGGTACTTGCGCCTCCTGAAAAATTGTTTTGGACTGCCTGTTTGACGCTCCTGAAACATTGTTTTACACTGTCCGTAGTTGACACTGCGGAAAAATTGTTTGGAGAGAGGGCCTGTAGGGGGCCCTCCGGAAAAATTGTTTAGAGAGAGGGCCTGTAGGTGGACCTCTGGAAAAATTGTTTGGAGAGAGGGCCTGTAGGGGGCCCTCCGGAAAAATTGTTTAGAGAGAGGGCCTGTAGGTGGACCTCCGGAAAAATTGTTTGGAGAGAGGGCCTGTAGGTGGACCTCCGGAAAAATTGTTCAGAGAGAGGGCCTGTAGGTGGACCTCCGGAAAAATTGTTTAGAGAGAGGGCCTGTAGGTGGACCTCCGGAAAAATTGTTTAGAGAGAGGGCCTGTAGGTGGACCTCCGGAAAAATTGTTTGGAGAGAGGGCCTGTAGGTGGACCTCCGGAAAAATTGTTCAGAGAGAGGGCCTGTAGGTGGACCTCCGGAAAAATTGTTTAGAGAGAGGGCCTGTAGGTGGACCTCCGGAAAAATTGTTTAGAGAGAGGGCCTGTAGGTGGACCTCCGGAAAAATTGTTTGGAGAGAGGGCTTGTAGGTGGACCTCCGGAAAAATTGTGGTAAAAGAGTGCCAGTTGGACCTCTAAAAAAATTGCGTTTTTTGGGTCAGCGTTAGGCAAAGACGACAAGGAGGAGGAGGAGTAGGAGGAGTAGAGAAGAGGAATCGGATACATAAGTAATGTTAATCTTTAGCTGCTTTCCCCCGGAGGAGATTTGAATTCCGGTGAAATCCAGGCTTTGTTCATTTTAATAAGCGTCAGCCTGTCAGCGCCACAGCGCCAGTTCAGGCCACGTGTCTAGCTTTGAAACCCAGTAGTTGTATGGAGCAGAGTGATCAGTCCGGACGTTGGTATGGTCAGCTAGGTACTCCCTCACCATCTTTCTGTACAGCTCCCCCTACTCTGCCTAGACTGGGGACAGGTGACAGTGTCTTGCTGGGGTGACATAAAACTGGCAAAGGCCTTGGAGAGCGTTCCCCTGCCAGTGCTGGACAAGCTGCCTGCTCGCCTCCTCTCCCCCGCTACTTGGCCAACAGAACCATGCCCTCTGCCGCTAGCGGCGTCAGATGGGAAGGATTGTTTCAGCTTGTGCACCAGGGCCTGTTGATATTGATTCACTCTCATACTCCTTTCCTCTACAGGGATGAGAGTGGAAAGGTTCTGCTTGTACCGTGGGTCCAGGAGAGTGAACACCCAGTAATCGGTGTTTGAAAAAATGCTTCTAACGCGAGGGTCACGGGATAGGCAGCCTAACATGAAGTCTGCCATGTGCGCCAGAGTCCCAACACGCAAGAATTCCCTCTCCTCACTGGCCTGACTCTCCATTTTCTCCTCCTCCTCCTCCAAGTCCTCCTCTTCAGCCCATACACGCTCAAGAGATAAGAAGGACTGAGCACTGGTACCCCCTTCTGTCTCACCGACATTCTCCTCCTCTTCCTCCTCATCCTCATCCTCATCCCCCTCCTCCGATACGCGCTGAGAAACAGATTACAGAGAAACAGATGGCTATCAAGCGACGTATCTTCCTCCACCGTCTCTTGTGACAAGCGCAAAGCATCCGACTTCATGCTGAGCAGTGAGTTTTTCAACAGGCAAAGCAGCGGGATGGTGAGGCTGATGATGGCGGCATCGCCGCTGACCATCTGTGTTGACTCCTCAAAGTTGCTCAACACCTGGCAGATATCAGACATCCACGTCCACTCCTCATTGTAGACTTGAGGAATCTGAGTGACCTGACTACCAGTTCTGGTGGAAGTTGACATCTGGCAGTCTACAATCGCTCTGCGCTGCTGGTAAACTCTGGATAACATGTTTAATGTCGAATTCCATCTTGTGGGCACGTTGCACAACAGTCGGTGAGCGGGCAGTTGTAGTCGGCGCTGCGCTGCCCTGAGAGTGGCAGCATCTGTGGTCGACTTGCGGAAATGCGCACAGATGCGGCGCACCTTGGTGAGCAAATCAGACAGATTGGGGTATGTCTTGAGGAACCGCTGAACTATTAGATTGAACACCAGGCATGGCACATGTGTCAGTCTGTTGAGTTGCAGAGCCGCCACCAGGTTACGCCCGTTGTCACACACAACCATGCCTGGCTTGAGGTTCAGCGGTGCCAGCCACATATCGGTCTGCGCCGTGATGCCCTGTAACAGCTCTTGGACAGTGTGTCTTTTGTCACCTAAGCTCAGCAGTTTGAGCACCGCCTGCTGGCGCTTACCCACGGCACTGCTGCTGCGCCTAGAGCTACCTACTGAAGGCGCCGTGCCCACGGATGGTAATTCGGAGGAGGAGATGGAGGAGGAGGAGGCATAGTACGTCTGAGAGACCGTGACCGAGGTAGGCCCCGCAATCCTCGGTGTGGGCAGTACATGAGAGGCCCCAGGGTCAGACTCGGTCCCAACTTCCACCAAGTTAACCCAATGTGCCGTCAGTGATATATAGTGTCCCTGCCCGGCAGCACTTGTCCACGTGTCCGTGGTTAGGTGGACCTTCTCAGAAACAGCATTGGTCAGGGCACGGATGATGTTCTGTGACACGTGCTGGTGTAGGGATGGCACATCGGGAAAAATGCGGCTGGGGACCGAATACCGAGGGGCAGCCACCGCCATGAGATTGCGAAAGGCCTCGGTCTCTACCAGCCTATAGGGCAGCATCTCCAGGCTCAGCAATTTGGAGATGTGGAACGTTGAGGGCTTGGGCATGTGGGTGGGTGGAGCTGTATTTCCTCTTGTGCTCCAGCGTCTGCTGTAAAGACATCTGAATGTTGCGCTGGGACATATTGGTGGACGCTGTGGAGGATCGTGGAAGCGAAGGTGTGGCTTTCCGGCAGGAGGCGCTCGTGCCGGGGTCCTGGGCAGGGGGTTGACTAACAGAGGCAGCGAGTGACACAGGGGAAGGAGCAGTGGTGTGACCCGCAGGAGGTGAACGGTCTTGGTTTCATTGAGTGGGGTGTTTAGCACTCATATGCCTGCGCATGCTGGTGGTGGTTAGGCTAGTAGTGGTGGCACCCCTGCTGATCCGGGTGTGGCACAGGTTGCACACCACAGTCCGTTGGTCATCCTCACTTTCTTTATCCTTCCTCTTGTGTTAGCTTTCTGTTACTCTTTCTTATGTTAACGGGTCGGTTTTGACCCGTGTCTTAAATCACCCCTAGGATACCCTAAAAACAGTTATTTATGATCCAATTTGTTTCTTACCTCTTAGTTACCTTGTTAGGATTCTCATCCATGGAAGGATTGATTTTAATATTTTTGTTGCGGCCCCCTGGGCCTTTCATTTGAGAGCATACCCTTCATTTTCAATATAAAAATATTGACAATGGCATAAACAGATCAAAACATGTCTTGATGTCACTTACTCTTGTCATTGGTGATTTGGCCATACATGCCTGGACATGTCCCTAACTCAAGTTGTTGGAGGTAGAGCTGGCTGTGGGCTGTTGGATTATATTGTGTTTATGAGTTCAGTTTTGGGACTTATTATTGTTTTTTTACTCTTATATTAGACCTGGGTCGAAATTGACCCCAACAACACAAATGTTATAATTTTAATAAGAGCATTTTACAATTTAGTAAAATAGTTTTATTTTATTGTATTTTGTTTAAAAATAAGTTCCTGAAAAAGTCAAAAAGTCTTGATGCAATAAACAAATGTATGTAGAATTTGTATGCATTTAAAATCTAAAATGGGTCGGTTATGACCCTAACACTAAAGGAAGAACCTCCAGACTTGCGAACATCTAGGCCTCGCCACGGGAGCTTCACTACGTGAAACAGTTGCTGCTGATGCACCAGCTCTGGCCCTGCTTCTCCCTCTGGCCACACCACTGCTTCTTCCAACCTGTTCTGGTGCAGCACTCGCCTCCGCCTCAGAAGCACTGTCTTCACTCGGCATATCAACCCAGCTTGGGTCAGTCACCTCGTCATCTGATTCCTCAGTCTGCTCCCCCCTCGGATTTCCTGCCCTGACAACAACTTCACCACTGTCTGACAACCGTGTCTCCTCATCATCCAACAACTCTTTACACACTTCTTCCACTAAGTCAACATTGTCATCATCACCCACAGACTGCGACAGTTGGAAAACTTGGGCATCGGGAAAGAGGTCAGCAGCAACCTGAGAAGTGGTTTGTGACTCTGGGAAGGGTCCAGAAAACAGTTCCTGAGAGTATGCCGGATCGCATTCCAAATTTTCCTGGGAGGCGGCAGACTGGGGGGAAGGAGGTTGAGGTGGAGGAGCCAGAGGAGTGCTCCCTTGGGTAACGTGGGTGGACTGCGTGGAAGACTGACTGGTGGACAAATTACTTGAAGCATTGTCCGCAATCCACGAGATCAGCTGTTCGCACTGTTGTGGTTTCAACAGTCCTCTACCTCGTGTCCCTGTAAGTTGAGACATGAAGCTCTGCGGCGTTCCCCTGCTCCCTCATCAGCAGGTACTGTCTCACCCTGCCCAGGACCACGGCCTTTGCCCCCTGCAGTAATTGAACGCCCACGCCCTCGTCCTCGACCCTTAGCCCTGGGGTTCAACATTATCTGTATATAAGTGTATTATATAAAAAAAATAAATAAATGGGCCTGCTGTACTGAAACCCACAAACTTGTTCAATCTGAACAAGAAAATATATAGGTGGATAAGTTAGAGCAAAATTACGTATGTTATTATGTACCGTGCAGTATGGAGCAATTACACTGAGACTATTAGATTAGGCAGACTTGGTCTGCTTAAGTGCAACCCAGACAAATGTCGCACAGAGATTTTTGTAATGTAGCTGTATCAGTGAGAGCAAAAGACCTTTTTTAATTAAGTGACGTACAGAATGTGTCACCTGGACAGAAAATACGGATTGTGGTTTGTGGTGACTGGACAGATGAACTGTGACACACAGAATGGTTCCACACAGCTGTATGAAATGGATTTGTATCACTGAGATAAAACAACAAAAACACTTTTTTTTAATTTTTTAATGTATTTTTTTATATATGTATTTTTTTTTAACGTGACATGCAGAAACTATCAGAGAGCAAACTCAGCCCCTGCTGACTGTGGCTATTTTGACTGCAACCCAGACAAATGTCGCACAGAGATTTTTGTAATATAGCTGTATCAGTGAGAGCAAAAGACCTTTTTTAATTAAGTGACGTACAGAATGTGTCACCTGGACAGAAAGTACGGATTGTGTTTTGTATATAGGTGGATAAGTTAGAGCTAAATTACGTATGTTATTACGTACCGTGCAGTATGGAGCAATTACACTGAAACTATTAGATTAGGCAGACTTGGTCTGCTTAATTGCATCCCAGACAAATGTCGCACAGAGATTTTTGTAATGTAGCTGTATCAGTGAGAGCAAAAGACCTTTTTTAATTAAGTGACGTACAGAATATGTCACCTGGACATAAAATACGGATTGTGTTTTGTATATAGGTGGATAAGTTAGAGCTAAATTACGTATGTTATTACGTACCGTGCAGTATGGAGCAATTACACTGAAACCATTAGATTAGGCAGACTTGGTCTGCTTAATTGCAACCCAGACAAATGTCGCACAGAGATTTTTGTAATGTAGCTGTATCAGTGAGAGCAAAAGACCTTTTTTAATTACGTGACGTACACAATGTGTCACCTGGACAGAAAATACGGATTGTGGTTTGTATATAGGTGGATAAGTTAGAGCAAAATTACGTATTTTATTACGTACCGTGCAGTATGGAGCAATTACACTGAAACTATTAGATTAGGCAGACTTGGTCTGCTTAAGTGCAACCCAGACAAATGTCGCACAGAGATTTTTGTAATGTAGCTGTATCAGTGAGAGCAAAAGACCTTTTTTAATTACGTGACGTACAGAATGTGTCACCTGGACAGAAAATACGGAGTGTGGTTTGTGGTGAGTGGACAGCTGAACTGTGACACACAGAATGGTTCCACACAGCTGTATGAAATGGATTTGTATCACTGAGATAAAACAATAAAAAAAACTATTTTTTTATATATATATTTTTTTTATATTTTTTTTTTATATATTTTTTTTTAACGTGATGTGCAGAAACTATCAGAGAGCAAACTTAGCCCCTGCTGACTGTGGCTATTTTGACTGCAACCCAGACAAATGTCGCACAGAGATTTTTCTAATGTAGTTGTATCAGTGAAAGCAAAAGACCGTATTTGATTACGTGACGTACAGTGTGGGTCACCTGGACAGAAAATACGGATTGTGGTTTGTGGTGAGCGGACAGCTGAACTGTGACACACAGAATGGTTCCACACTGCTGTATGAAATGGATTTGTATCACTGAGATAAAACAATAAAAAAAGGGTTATATATGGCGATAGCTGCACTATTAGTGCCAGCCAGCCCAGCCAGGAGACAAAAAAAATGCCTTGTAGCCCTTAGAAGGGCTGTTGGGTTCTTTTGAGATCACTCCTGCCTAACAGAGAACTAAATCCAGGCCCTAACACTCTCCCTGAAATGCAGCAGCTCTGTCCCTAACGACATCCAGACAGCATCTGAGCCGAGCACCGCGGGCAGTCACTAGTATATTCCAGGGTCACCTGATCAGGCCAGCCAACCCCTGCTATCGACATGTAAGGGCCCCACGTGATGCTGGGTGTACCGCAGAGTCTCCTGGCTTGTGATTGGCTGAGTTTATAGGCGGCAAAAATTCAAAATGCGGGAGATGCCATTTCCTCGAGCATGGCGAGATACTCGTCCGAGCAGTAATACTTGAACGAGCACCAAGCTCGGACGAGCATGCTCGCTCATCTCTATCTGCATTCTCTTTCTAGTACTGCAATGTTTCCTATTATGCACTTATTGTACAGTGTTTTTAGTAAATTATGCACTTAGCTGGATAGCTAGCAGTGAGCACCTTATTTTTCAAGCTCATATGGACTGCCTCTAAAGACTGTACGCCATGGCCCAGCCTCGTGCGTATGAAGCAATCACGCTTCAATAGTACGCTAAGGATTCGTACGCACTTTTGTACGCTAATGCTTATGTATTGCATACTTTTAACTATGCTGACTGTACGTTCGTAATTTGTGCAGGAATGTTCGCAAAATAACTATTTTTTTTTAACGTAGATTCGACCAAATAAGTTAGTAAAAGAACGAATCTTGTCAGAAATTAGTCGAATATTCGGCGAAGCAAATTTTGGATGATTCGCTCATCTCTACTGATAATGGGAAGAACATTCTTTCTGCACTGCATCAGGGAGAGCTGACCCATGCGCCCTGCATGACCCACATCATCAATCTGGTTTTAAACCAGTTCCTGAAGTATTTCACCCAACTTCAAGACATCTTTAAAATGTCAAAATGTCAAGGAAACTGTGCATGCTCTTCAGCCACTACCATGCTAAAATCGTCCTCCTTGAGCTGCAGAGGCAGAATGGTGTTCCCCTACATCGTCTCATATGCGACGTTTACACACATTGGAACTCCACGCTCCACATGTTGGACTGTATGGGCAGAGGAAATCCATGACCAATTTCTTGATGATGCAGACGGACAGACCTACTCCCCGATGTAACTTTGACATTAGACAGTGGCAGCTTTTGTGTGACACCTGTCATTTGCTCAGGCCCTTTGAGGAAGCCACTTTATTTGTCAGTTGTCAAGACTATGGAAGAATGATGTTATTCCACTCCTTCACATCCTGGAGGGGATGCTGATAAATCTGACGGGCAAGGGGGCAGAAGATTTGACGCCTATATCTCATGGCCACCTGAATCCTGTGGAGGCTGAACTGGCACAGGAGGAGGATGAGGACGAGGACATAAATGCCCAGGGATTGAATGCAGAACTAGGTGGTTTATCTTATCAAGCGACAGGAGAGGAGCAGAAGGAGCATGAGGGGCTAGAGGGCGATTACAAAGACAACGCAGATAACCCAGACAGACCCATGGCAGTATGCAGTGGAGATGGAGACAGGGAGTCCCTCCGAGTCCCTAGCCCAAATGGCCAGTTGCATTTTGAGTTGCTTGCATAGTGACAGCCATATTATCACCATTCATCATGCATCAGGAATGCAAATATTTAAATCACATGTTATCTCTGTTTCGGAAGCCACTTCTGTTTTTGTCCTACAAATACTGATCAAATGCTGATGAAAAAACTGACTAAATACCAACTGTGTCTTAGAGGACATAAAAGTCCTTTATGTAGGACTTCTTTTCCATTTGAATAACACCAATTTCAGACGCAAATGTTCACAACTTCACAAGCAAATTAAGCATGAGGTCTCTGTCACCTGGTCAGTATTTTACATAATTTGATCATGATTTGGAAACCAAATGCAGGAGTGGTTCCAAAACACAAAACAGATGCAAATATTTCCATCATATTTTATCTCTGTTTTGGACTCACTCCTATTTTTGCCTTACAAATACGGACCAAATGCTGACGAAATACTGATGGTTTGAAGGCGAATGCTGAAAATACTGGATCTGCTTTTTTGTGCTGTTCTGACAAATTAGAAGAACAGAAAAATAAACAGTAATGTGAACACAGTCTTGCAGCTGAGATTCTCCCCACTGTCATGGGGTCACTGCATGGTTAAGTCAACGCTGATAAAATAGACTTGACGCTAACATTGACTTGCAAGGCTGAGTTCACACTTCTGTTATTTGGTCTATCTTTTAGCAAAATTCAGGAACCAGGTTTACTCTCAGATTAGGTAGCATGAATAGATCTGCACCTGTTCTGTGGTTTTGACCAGCACCTGCTTTGGGCTGACAATAACTTATGAGAATAACTGACCAAATAAACAAAATGTGAACTAAGACTAATAGTGACCCATGGTCATTCTACAGCTAACAGAAGGGATACAAAAACATATGTTTGCACAACATGGATTAGAAGAATCTAATTTTATTCCACTTAAGAGTCAGGGGACAAATCTCCTGCAGGGGCGCAGTGTTTTTTTTTCTTTTGGTTCACTGAAGGCTGCTGCATGCTTTTCTTTTGGTTTAGCTAGTGGTTAGCTACGTGGCCTGCACGATGATATGCACATCCATATATGTGACCTGCCTGTCCTTCTGACACACAGTAACTTTTCCACTACCAGAAAGGACTAGCTATGCATGTTGCTACAATGCACAGTGATGTACTGTACAACGAGATACATCCTCTCCAAAGTTTAATTGCAGGCCGGGTTAGAACTGATTTAACACACTTTGTGACAAAGTACATTTCTGGGAGAAATTCAGCGAAGTGGCCAAATCAAATTTTTTAAAACTTTGATTATCTCTAGTTCTCTCTCACTCCTTAAGAGGTTTAGATATTTATTATCTCTATAGTTTAGATAAACTATTGAAGTACCAACAAATTTCATGCCAGTTAGATCAAATGAATAGTGCTCTTAATATTGGAAAGGAAATTGATGGTAGTTACTAGGGATGAGCGAACCCATGGAAGTTCAGGTTTTCCGGGTTCGCCGAACTTCAGGTCAAAGTTCGGGTTTGGGACCCGAACTTGACCCAAACTTCACCCTGAACCCGGATCCCATTAAAGTCAATGGGGACCGGAACTTCAATTTATAATGGAAAATAATAGCATTCTTAAGACAGAATGCTAAATAAAATGGCCATCAGAGGTCCTTCTATCTTCATTCAGCAGGACCTATGATGACATCACCGCGCTTACCACGTGGTGAGCACAGTGACGTAATCGCAGGTCATTTTGCAGGTCCTGCATAAAAAAGAAAGAAGAGGATACCAATCAAATGGATGAGGTAAGGTTTTTTTAATTATTTTTAACCCCTAAATGGCCATTTTATTTAGCATTCTGTCTTAAAGGGGTTCTCCAGGAATTAAGAAAATGAAAATACTTAAATATTACTTCATTATAAATATATTCCCAAATACCTTTCATTAGTTATATTGGCTCGTTTTGTTTGGGGAACAACCATTAGGAGAAATAAAATGGCCGCCGTCCTATTAGTGCACACAAAACCTGTCCTAATCACACAGCAGGACAAGTTACTTCACAACACTGAGGTAAAGAGCTGCCTCATCCTCCTCTCTACTCTGCTTGTCAGGGATTATTTTCCTGAATACAGATGATAAGATCTTCAGCTGAATCTCTGTAGGAATGGAGTTCATGAGGAGACATGGAGGATGGACAGGACAGACTGCGGTAATGGAGACTGCATACAAGAGCTGCTGCTCATCAGCCACATCCCTCCTCTCTGTACTTCATGTCCCCTCATGAACACCATTCCTACAGAGATTCATCTGAAGATCTTATCATCTGTATTCAGGATCATAATCCCTGACAAGCAGAGAGGAGAATGAGGCAGCTCTTTACCTCAGTGTTGTGAAGTAACTTGTTCTGTGTGATTAGGACAGGTTCTGTGTGTACTAATAGGACAGTGGCCATTTTATTTTCCCGGATGATTGCTCCCCAGACAAAACGAGCCATTATAACTAATGAAAGGTATTTGGGAATATCTTTTTTAATAAAGTAATATTTAAGTGTTTTCATTTTTTAAGGCTTAGTGGTTAGTGGAAACGCAGATGAAGCAACAAAATGAACACAGACTTAGTCAGTGGGAACAGTCACACAAACAAATAAGCTTACTCTTCCTTGGCCTGTGTTGCGCTTGATTTCGGTCAAAACTCTGGCTGGGGTCTTCCCTTTCTTGGCAGCAATGAAGATGGATGTCACTGCTGTGTAGGCCGTGGCACTTTCTCCTCATGTCATTGTTCTGCATGAGATTGCAATATTTCCTACCTTATCTCCTACTGTACCGCACATCTCCTTGTGCTCACTCCTTACTGGCTCCAGACTTTCACTACTCATGACACAAAAGATGTAGCAATCCAACTGCCACTATTTATTCAGATGTTACTTGCAGCACACTGACTGGTCTCACTATATCTGACCTGGCCTCTACAAATATTCTCTGCTGCTCCAGGATGTGGGATCTAGACATGCAAGTCATCTACCACTGCTTCAGGCTTCTCTCTCCGTTGCAGTTATCAGCTCCTTGACCCCCTATATGGTGATAATGCAGAAGACACAAAGAAAGCTCCTAGTGTATTACCCTTTTGGTATCAGAGTGTTTCAGCAAGGGGAAGATCGTGCTTACCAAAACCACTCTTTTGTGGGGCCTGGTCCGGTACTAAATGTTCACACTGAATCTGCTCCCTTTTGAACCGGGGGTCCTCAAATGGTCCCTTAATGAAATGATTAATAATAAACAATAAAAAACAAGAATAGTTGGCCACTTTATGATGATAAAAATAAAATTATATAGGCTTTATTCTTTACGGCGGCAACACACTTCAAATATGATTTTCTGTTTGAGATACCATTCCAAAAAAAATCGTATACATGGTATGCTGAATTTCAGTCTGGGAGTCACCCTCCAATTTATTCAACAAATCATTTACTTTCTTTAAATCCTCTTCAGGTAAACATAAGTATTAGTATTGGCAATCAATTAATTCAAACTTTTATTCGTGGGTCCCAATAGTTGAAAAGTAGGCTGGTTTCTGACTTAGGACCAATTTTGAATGAAGTCCATCTTATATTGAGGTCAAACATTGGAAAGAGAGAGAGTCCCTGGTAGCAACCTCAAAACCCCAAATGGACTCCCACTCAGATATTTTGAAAAAGGTTGAAATAGGTGACACCCTGTCCAAGCCCAAAAACAAGAAACCAAGGAGTTTCTACAGGGTTATGTTCTCTGTCCTGCCAGGCACTACAGGTGTCATTCAGTCACTCACTTACCCCCAAGGTAAAAATAAACATTAAACCATACAGAATTCCTGAAGCTCTGAGACAAGCGGTCTCAAAAAGTAAAGCATATGTTGCCTCTGTAGGTTATTGAGGAATCCAAAAGTGCGTGGTTCAGCCCCATTGTATTGGCGCCTAAGTCAAATGGGACCTGGTGGTTCTGTAATGACTTACACCGATAAATTAAGTCTCTAAATGCGATTTCTATCCTATGCCCTGGGTGGAGCCAGGTATATTACCAAACTGGAGGTCACCAAAGGTTACTGGCAGATTCCCCTATCAGAGGAGGCACAGGAAAAGACTACCTTCTCCACCCTAGAAGTGCTCTTTCAATATACTAGCATGCCCTTTGTGTTACAAGGTGCACCCGCCACGTTAAAGAGAGCGATTGACAGGGTCTTTAAGCACCATAAAAGGTACGCAGCAGCATACGTAGACAATATTGTGGGCTATCTGGGGTTCATCGTAGGTAAGGTCATAATAAGACTCCAGGTAAATGAAGTAGAGGCAACTCAGAATTGTCCACAGCCTCTGACAAAAAAAAAACTTGAAGGCGTTCTTGGGGATTGTTGGCTATTACTGCAAGATTGTGCCAAACTTTGCATCCTTTGCAGTGCCATTAATTGAACTTACAAAAGGGAAAAAGTAGGTAATGGTCCAGTGGTCTCAGGAGACAGAAAAGGCACTTAAGGACCTTTAAAAAGCCATGTGTAGTCAGTCTGTGCTGGTCGCATCAGACCTTTAAAAAGAGTTTATTGTCCAGACTGATGCCTCAGAGGTTGGTTTAAGGGCAGCAATGTCACAAGAGGTGAATGGGGAAGAACACCCCATCACATATTTGAGCAGAAAACTCACCTCCTGTGAGAGAAACTATTTTATCATGGAGAGAGAGTGTCTGGCTATAAAGTGGACCCTTGAGGCTCTAAGGTACTATTTGGCAGGTAGGAAGCTCTGGTTGGTATTAGACCATGCCCCTTTAAAGTGGATGAGCTGGAATAAAGGGAACAATGCAAAGGTGACAAGGTGGTCCCTGGCATTATAGGACTTTAATTTTGTGGTAGAGCATAGGGAAGGGAAGCATCATATCAATGCTGATACCTTATCAAGGGTTCATTGTCTGTCAGGGTCAAGTGCCTAGCCCACTGGCCTTGGGCAGAGGGGGAGGATATGTAGGCAACCAGCAGAAAAGATACTAGAGGGCAGATATGTGCCATGTAGGCAAGAGAGAGACAGAGACCCTGCACAAGGTGACTCTATCATTGCTGCCTGTTTACAAACTGACTGTGACAAGACACATGACGGTGTGAGAACTTACTATTGTTTTGGCTGAACATAAGGGCTTTATGTGGTTGAACTTTAAACTTTGTATTTGTCACAGTTTATAATAACAATGTTTCTTTGTGCAAGGGAGCAAACCATACTGCTTTGTGCCCAGAGTAGTATGCGGACATTGAAAACGTGGATTATCCTGAATTGCATTACTGCTATACTTAAATAAAAATGTAAGACATTTTGCACACATTTTTTTAATTAAAAAATTATGTGGGCTCTGTGACAAGGCGGCCCACAGAATTAATCCAGGAAAAATTAATCCAGCCAGCAAAGGAGGTAATATAGATGATTGCAATACATAAGAAAGTGCCTTGCATTTACTTCCTCTACATAACAAATATTATTTGCTGAATTGAGACAACCCCTTTAAGCATTTCAACCAAATCTGATCTTAACCATAGTTTCATCATGTTAATCATGTTATGACTAAAGATTATATCTGCTTGCAACATGTAAGCCCATTTTTTTTCAGAGTGAAGTCTATGTTTACTTTACTACAATAAAGTTTTGAATTTCAATCGATCAGCATTCGGAATGACAAGGATATTTTGTTATCAAATATCAAATGAGTGTGCAGGCGCTATCTATCTATCTATCTATCTATCTATCTATCTATCTATCTATCTATCTATCACATATCTTTCTATCTATCTATTATCTATCTATCTATTTATTTATCTATCTAAGAAATTACTGCAGGGCTCTTCACTAATATTTATGTAAAGCTGTATGTTCTTGAAAAGTTAAGTGTGAAGAAACAAGGGCATGTTATGTGAGATTGTTTTTCTGTCTTCGTTGTTTGGCAAGATATCACTGACTTGTTTACTATAAACGTTTTTCTAGCATTTTGATAGTGCTACTTAGATACTTTTGCCATCTTGGAATTATTAGCTTATACTATAGGACGGACTGCTTTTTCTATGTAGTTGTTTTGGACATAATTCAGATGCAATTAGAAGTAAGTTATTTTTGGAAAAGTACTATTATAATATTGAACTATTAGTATCCCTTTGGAAATAACCATTTAAAGGGAATCTGTCACCTGGATAATCGATATTAAACCAAAAGTATGTGTTGAAAATCTAAACAAAGAAGGATGTTAAAGAGCCAGGACAGAAAGTAGAATACATAGAATGACTTCAAAAAATGAAATCCAGAAAACCATCTACCTGTTTTTTGTATTAGCATATTCTTATATAGGTTTTAATATGTGATACTATTTTTGATTGAATTGTCTCTTTGAAGGGAAACTGTCACCTGCATAATCAATCTTAAAGGGAACCTGCCATCACCTTTACGCTGCCATTACTAACGGCAGCATAAAGTAGAGACAGGTGAGTTGATTTCAGCGGTCTGTCATTTATAAGTTAAAAGTAAGTGGTTGCCGAGAACCAGCATCACAATCATTGCAGACTAAGCCTGGAAAAGAGTCACAGCCACCTGAGAAGAGTCCGGTGCACTCTAGTGGTTATTCATGAATTCCTGCTCTCCCTGCCCACCTGAAAGTGATTGACAGCCTTCTACTTAGTTTTCTCCCTTTCTCTCTAGGAGACAACTTCCAATCATCAGCAGATGGGCGAGGAGTGCAAGAGATTATGAATAACCATGACTCTTCTCAGGTAGATTTGACTCTTTTCAAGGCCTGAGTTGCAATGATTATGATGCTGGTTCTCAGCAACCACTCACTTTTAGCTCATGAGTGACACACCGCTGAAATCAGCATTTCTGTCACTATTTAATGCTGCCCTCAGTGAGGTCAGCATAAAGTTGATGACAGGTTCCCTTTAAACCAAACGTATGTCCTTACAGCAGTTCAGACCTTCTTTCCACATGTTTTCTTTATATCTTCATAAAAATCCACTTTTATCCTTAAGCTAATGAGGCAGTAAGGTGCCCAGAGGGGCATTATTTTCATTCAAAGGTGTCCAGGAATGCCCTCCATCGAGTGCCCAGGCCCACCCCCCATACAGAGCCCAAGTACTCCTCTCTCTACGCTCATACACTACACCCCCAGCATTGTAATTGCCATCATGCCGCCCCCCCCATCCCGGCTACATCGCTAATAGCTGATAACCCTGTCCACCCTTTGCCTTCAGTATTCCAACAGACGCCTGCGCTCTTCAGTTTAACCGAGGGCATCAGCCTCAATAGTTTCACTTGGCACGCGCCAAGCCCAATGACATTTTCGGCGAATGCCCATTTTCAGCATCCTTGCCAGAGACAAAGACTTGATAAAGGAGTCTTATGTACCCCGAAATGTTTTGTCTCTAAATAAAAAGTAAATACAGATTCTACCTGATCTCTCGTCTGGTCGTGTATCGCACCTCAGACTATCTTAAAATAGTTTGACAGCACCAGTCAAGCCTACATCCTATACCACACTTCACCCTTCTGTCAGTTTGTCTGCTGCCTAAAGGGTTCCTGATAGCACTGGCTGCAACGACTAGCAACTCTACCCGTATCGATCTTCAGTTCAGCCATACTGATGTTGTGCCCAAGGTAGCACAACACAAACAGGTAAGCATATTGCACCTTTGTTTAATTACCATCCTCTGACTTATTTAACCTATGAGATCCTTTCCTTTTCTAAGCCACATTTTCTGCTGCAGCTCAGGGGGTGTGTCTGTGCTCTCCCTATCACAGCTCAGGAGGCAGTTGAAGGATGAAACTGAACATGTGCGGCCTTCTAAGTGAGACCGACATACAAATAGGAAAAAGAACAAAAAACAGGTGGCGCCTTACAGATACATTTTATTAAATAACTCAGAGGTGAAACAATATTTTTAATTATATACAATTACAAAAGTATTAAGATCCAGATGCTGGTTTGAAAAATGTAGAATATTTATTGTGGGAGAACCCTTTTAATTTCCAATGGCATAGCACTGCAAAATGAAGTACTTGCTTGTAGAGGAAATCTGAAGTAAAATGTAGTTATATACCAATTGAATTTGAGTGCAATTTCTATGGAACCCAAGATAAAGAAAATAAGGATCACAATTTTTGTCTTGATTTTTAGTGTTGAGCGAGCACCTCTGTGCTCGTATGCTCGGGTGCTCTGGCCGAGCACTAGGGGTTGCTCGAGTGCTCGGCCGAGCACCCGAGCATAAGGTTAGTCAATGGGACTAAACCAGGCACCCCCCGCTCGGAAGAGGGGAGGGTGTCTGGTTAATAGAAAAAGGTCAGAATCGTGACTTCTCCCCTTTTACTCCTTTCACTCGTAAAAGTATGCTATTAACTGAATTTGTACGCATTAGCACACAATGCGTATGCATTAGCGCACGATGCGTACACATTAGCATACAAATGCGTATGCATTAGTGTACAAATCAATATTACAGTGCAGGGAAGAGACTCGAGCATTGCGCTTGAGTACACTTGGTGTTTGGCCAAACACCGAGCGGACCCGAGCGTAGGCATGCTCGGCCAAACAGCGAGTTCGGCCAAGCATGCTCGCTCAACACTATTGATTTTCTCATTGGACTAGTTCGTCTGAAGCCACAGCCAAACATTGTAAACAGAGCACCAGGTTTGTAGACTGAACCAGTTTTAGAACAGCAACCGCACTTTTTAACACTAAATTGAAGGAAATAACATGTAACAGGGCTTGGGATTTCGTTTTTACTAAATTCCCATGCACTATATTTGATTTACTCAATGTTCTTTTCCAAAAGATTAAAGGCTGGGCAACAATATGAATTATCTGGAGTGACCGTGATGAAAGTGAACATTTTGTAACCATGTATTGTTAATACCTATAATTCCTGCTAGCGCTGTCATCTGCGGTCTCTTTCTGGGAATTCTGTACAAACAACAGGTGTAGCGATACTGCAGTTATTTCTGTAGTGATAATGGACATGCATGTTCCTGATATAAAGAAAGATATGGGGTGCAAAAATAATTAACTCTATCACAAAAGTGCATAGGCTATTATAATGGGCATATAGATTCTGTATTCCCTTTTTTAACTTTTCTTTGAAAGTGGTTTTCCAGGTTTCTTATATTGATGACTTATCCTCATGACAGGTCATACATATCAAATCATTGAGGGTCCTACACCCTGCACCCCCACCGATCTGATGTTTCTTGATGTTTTATATATATATATATTCTCATTCAAAGAGTTTTCTGTATTTTCATGACTATGAAAATTGTAGATTCACACTGAAGGCATCAAAACTATGAATTAACACATGTGGAATTATATACTTAAAGAGGACCTTTGTCACGAGTAGGCTTGCGTCTGGAATCAGACGTTCTGCGCGGCTGTCTAAGTGACATATTTGACAGGCTGTTCCCTTTGTTTGGGTGCTGTTCACCACACCCCTTCCCCCCCTCAGCTGTTGCCGCTTGGCAATTAGCCTTCTCCTATTTACCCCTTCCTCTCCCAGTATCCCTTGCGGTTTATATCTTCTGCTTACCTGGTTGAGAGTGGTGTGGATCTCGGCTGAGATCCAGTTGCTGAGTTATCTGCTTAAGTTAAGTTTCTTCTGTTCCTTTTGTTGTTTTCCTTTTGGAGTCTCCTGTTCCTCCTTACGCTTGGAGGAACGGGTTTACTCTCTTGTGTCACTAGCCTGCAGGGTTTCCTAGGGTGTATTTAGATTAGGTTCCTGTGTATGAACTTTCCTACTACCCAGGCTTGTTCATACTGGTAGTCAGCCAGGGCCTAGTCTCAGGGTCCCCTGCAGGAGGTGACCAGTTCCTTGGTTTTGTCTGTTCCCATCCCTCATACGCTCGGTGTGGCTTTTCCCCCCACACCAGAGCGTGACATTATAAACCGCCAACAAACAAAAATTTATGTCATTTTTGTGCTGACATGGATGCTATTGCTGCACTGGCTGAACGGCTGCAGGGACTCAGCTTGGAGGTGGCTGACATCCGCAATCAGATTCAGAGACCACAGGCTGGTGGTTCTGGGGGTGCTGAGTGTCAGGCCTGTTTGGAGCCTAAGGTCCCCCTCCCGGATAGATTTTCTGGGGAATGTGATAATTTTGTTCTATTTAGGGAGGCGTGCAAATTGTATTTCAGACTGCGTCCACATTCTTCTGCTAATGAGGAACAGAAGGTTGGTGTGGTCATCTCGCTGCTTAAAGGGGATGCGCAGTCATGGGCCTTTTCTCTGCCGACCGGATCACAGTCTCTCCGGTCAGTAGATGAATTTTTCAAGGCTTTAGGGATTATCTATGATGACCCGGATCGTATCTCCCTGGCTGAGACCCAGATACGTAACCTTTGTCAGGGTGAGCGGCCGGTTGAGACTTATTGCTCTGAGTTTCGGAGGTGGGCGACAAATACTGAATGGAACGATCCGGCTTTACGTAGCCAATTCTGTCAAGGTTTGTCTGAAAGGCTGAAGGACGCTTTGGCCTTTCAGGAAACTCCTGTGTCTTTGGAGGCCGCTATGTCTCTTGCTGTGCGCATGGATAGGCACCTGAGAGAGCAATCTAGGGGCCCCCGCTCTCAGGACGTACTATCACATAGTGTACCGGCTTCCTATGACACTTTGGGTGAATATTCCCCTAGGTTGATGTCTGGGGATGAACCTATGCAATTAGGGGGAGCCACTCCTGTCTCCACCTGTAAACATCTTGGTAATAAAAAGGGAGTGTGTTTTTTCTGTGGTCAGAAAGGACACTTATCAATGTATGTCCATGCTTCCTATATCTAAAAGAGAGAAAAGAAAAGGGGGCGTTGAATTCTCATCTCACTCTTGGTGGGGTGGGTAGGGAGACTGAAAATGTGCATTTGTCTTCATCCTGTAGTACCCGTTTTCTCCTGACTGCCGAGGTGGCGCTAGAGTCAAAAGTTGTGAAAATTGAGGTGTTTATTGACAGCGGGGCAGGGGTGAACTTGATTGATGCTCAATTTGTCCATATGCATGGATTGTCGCCAAGTTCTTTGGATAAGAGGATTTCTGTGTTCGCCATTGATTCTGCACCTCTCTCTCAGAAGTGTTTGTCTCAGATGGTGCATGATATCAAATTAAGAGTGGGTGAATTTCATCAGGAGCTTATTTCATGTTTTGTGTTGGAAGGTCTTCCTGCCCCTGTGGTTCTGGGTTTACCATGGTTAAGCAAACATAATCCGTCCATTGACTGGCATACTAAACAAATTGTGGATTGGGGCGATTATTGTGTTGACAATTGCCTTAATACATCTTTTTCTGCTTTAACCACTAAGACTCTTCCTTCTTTTATATCGGATTTTTCTGATGTATTTTCTGAAGGTGGATGTCAGGATTTACCCCCTCACCGGGAATACGATTGTCCTATCAATCTTATCCCTGGAGCAAAATTGCCTAAATCTAGGCTGTATAACCTTTCTGGACCTGAGAGAACGGCCATGAAGGAATATATTGCTGAGAGTTTGGCCAAAGGACATATTAGGCCTTCCAAATCTCCTGTGGCAGCAGGGTTCTTTTTTGTTAAAAAAAAGGACGGAACCCTTAGGCCATGTCTGGATTTCCGTGAACTCAATAGGATTACTGTCTGTGATCCATACCCCCTTCCTTTGATTCCTGACTTGTTCAACCAGAATGTGGATGCCAAGGTGTTCTCCAAGTTGGACTTAAGGGGGGCATATAATCTGGTCAGGATCAAAGAAGGGGATGAATGGAAGACGGCCTTTAACACTCCTGAGGGCCACTTTGAGAACCTGGTCATGCCTTTTGGGTTGACCAATGCTCCTGCTGTCTTCCAGCATTTTGTTAATGACATTTTTCATCATCTGGTGGGGAGGTTTGTAGTCGTGTATTTGGATGACATACTAATCTATTCTCCAGATATTGTGACACACCAGGATCATCTGAGGCAGGTGTTGCAAATCTTAAGAGATAACAAGTTGTATGCAAAATTAGAGAAATGTGCTTTTGCTGTACATGAGGTGCAATTCTTAGGATACCTGCTTTCATCTTCAGGTTTTCGTATGGATCCAGAGAAAGTCGGTGCTGTTCTGAACTGGGACCGACCTGAAAATCTGAAGGCTCTTATGCGATTTTTGGGGTTCACCAACTATTACCGAAAATTTATTAAGAACTATTCGACTATAGTTAAACCCTTAACTGACATGACTAAGAAAGGGACGGATGTCTCTGTGTGGTCTGATGCAGCGTTGCAAGCCTTCTCCGCTGTAAAGGAGTGCTTTTCTTCTGCCCCCATATTGGTGCAGCCAGATGTGTCACAACCTTTCATTGTGGAGGTTGACGCATCCGATGTGGAGGTAGGAGCTGTGTTATCACAGGGCCCGTCACCTGGTAAATGGCGCCCATGTGCTTTTTTTCGAAAAAACTCTCTGCGGCGGAGAGAAATTATGATGTGGGTAACAGAGAGTTACTGGCCATTAAGTTGGCTTTTGAGGAATGGCGTCATTGGTTGGAAGGGGCGATTCATCCAATCACGGTATTCACTGATCACAAAAATCTGGCTTACCTGGAGTCGGCTAGACGACTTAATCCGAGGCAGGCCAGATGGTCTTTGTTCTTCACCAGATTCAATTTCATTGTCACATACCGCCTGGGGTTAAGAATGTGAAGGCGGATGCCTTGTCACGTAGTTTTCCCGGGGGTGGTGATTTTGAAGATCCGAGCCCTATATTGTCTGAAGGAGTGGTGATATCCGCTCTTTACCCTGATCTTGAGGCTAAAGTGTTTGAGGCCCAGGGAGATGCGCCGGAGTCTTGCCCTCCCGGGAAGTTGTTTGTTCCTTCTGATTTGCGTCATAAGGTGTTTGAGGAGCATCATTCTTCGGTGCTTGCGGGACACCCTGGGAGTAAATCCACTGTCGACCTCATCTCTCGTAGATTCTGGTGGCCTGGGCTGCGTAAGTGTGTTGAGGAATATGTGTCAGCCTGTAGTGTCTGCGCACGCTCTAAGGTGACACATACTCATCCCTCTGGACCCCTACTTCCATTACCCATCCCGTTCATACCATGGACTCACCTATCCATGGACTTCATTACTGATCTGCCTGAGTCGTCTGGTAAGACAGTTATTCTGGTGGTTGT
>ONZH01008466.1:0-44227 GCA_900303285.1 Rhinella marina
TATATTCTTTACATAGGAGAAGTTTTGCATGGGGGTATTATAGTAGTTATATTCTTGTACATAGGAGCAGTATTATAGTAGTTATATTCTTGTACATAGGAGCAGTATTATAGTAGTTATATTCTTGTACATAGGGGGCAGTATTATAGTAGTTATATTCTTGTACATAAGGGGCAGTATTATAGTAGTTATATTCTTGCTTTCATTGCACTGACACAGTTCTGTAACAGTCACAATGTTGGGATTTGTTTGCTTGGAGCTGATTTCTCTTACAGATGTTACATTTACACTGTGACTGAAATTTAATAGAATAAAACGCATTTGTGTTTTGCAGAAAAACATTGTTTTTCATTGCCTATGTCTCTACTTTTACAATGAGAATTGTATTTCTATTACTTTTTCCTTTTGATTCTCTATAAATGGTAGATGTTGTGTATTTGGGTCACTATAATACCTGGGGAATGTTTGAAGTCTTGTGTTGGAGAGTCTTCAGGTTCTGTCTTTTATTGTGGTGTTTTTTTTGTTTTTTTTTTGCCTTTTGAGTAATTGGTCCTTCTCACAGTCATTAGTTTCTGGGCTCTTGCATCAGTGCCTGTTGGGTTGTCAGTTGCCTTATCGAGGTGACATCTCTGCCCCCATGGCTGTGCCCTTAGTTCGGAGATGAAGGATTTAATGACCATGGAAAGGGTTCACTTGGAAAAGTAACATTTTCTGGTTGTTTCTCACAGAATGGTCGCTGCTTGTGTCTGATATTAACCTGTGAGCCTTATCTAAAGTAGCCACAACCTACATCAGTGTACTGTGTGGATATGTGATAATAGCACATTAGACATGAGATACATGCGATTTACATGTGAGTTATAATAGACATCTTACATGAGTTGCTGCTGTGGGTCCAGATAAGAGACGCTGCCGCGGAATTTCATACCATCAAAAATCACAGAAAATAATGCAAACATTATATATGGACTAAACCCTCACTCTGATATGATAAAATCTGAGACTCTCAGCCAATATATTTTGAGCAAAACACATCTGTGCCCGCCTACCAGCGCCAAGGTGGCCGAACATCACGACAGCTTGAAAAAGGGCACCCAAAAAAAGGGCCGGAAACATTGCACTGATGTATACTGTGCACCACTGGGGTTGAAATGAATTAATGAAACAAGCAATTTTCTAAATTACTTAATTGGCGTCTCCAATACATGAAGTAGGGAAAAAAGTATTTAGTCAGCCACCAATTGTACAAGTTCTCCCACTTCTAAAGATGAGGTCGGCCTGTAATTGACATCACAGGTAGACCTCAACTATGAGAGACACAATGAGAAATCCAGAAAATCACATTGTCTGATTTTTAAAGGATTTATTTGCAAATTATGGTGGAAAATAAGTATTTGGTCACCTACAAACAAGAAGATTTCTGTCTCTCACAGACCTGTAACTTCTTCTGTAAGAGGCTCCTCTGTCCTCCACTCATCACCTGTAGTAATGGCTACTGTTTGTTATCAGTATAAAAGACTCCTGTCCACAACCTCAGACAGTCACACTCCAAACTCCACTATGGTGAAGACCAAAGAGCTGTCGAAGGAAACCAGAAACAACATTGTAGACCTGCACCAGGCTGGGAAGACTGAACCTGCAGTAGGCAAGCAGCTTGGTGTGAAGAAATCAACTGTGGGAGCAATAGTTAGAAAATGGAAGACATACAAGACCACTGATAATCTCCCTCCATCAGGGGCTCCACGCAAGATCTCACCCTGTGGGGTCAAAATGATCACAAGAACCACACGGGGGACCTAGTGAATGACCTGCAGAAAGCTGGGCCCAACGTAACAAAGGCTACCGTCAGTAACACACTACACCGCCAGGGACTCAGATCCTGCAGTATCAGACATGTCCCCCTGCTTAAACCAGTACATATCCGAGCCCGTCTGAAGTTTGCTAGAGAGCATTTGGATGTTCCAGAAGAGTATTGGGAGAATGTCATATGGTCAGATGAAACCAAAGTAGAACTGTTTGGTAGAAACACAACTCGTCGTGTTTGGAGGAGAGTGAATGCTGAGTTGCATCCAAAGAACACCATACCTACTGTGAAGCATGGGGGTGGCAACATCATGCTTTGGGGCTGTTTCTCTGCAAAGGGACCAGGACGACTGATCCGTGTACATGAAAGAATGAATAAGGCCATGTATCGTGAGATTTTGAGTGCAAACCTCCTTCCATCAGCAAGGGAATTGAAGATGAAACGTTGGGTCTTTCAGCATGACAATGATGCCAAGCACACCGCCAGGGCAACGAAGGAGTGGCTTCATAAGAAGCATTTCAAGGTCCTGGAGTGGCCTAGCCAGTCTCCAGATCTCAACCCCATAGAAAACCTTTGGAGGGAGTTGAAAGTCCGTGTTGCCCAGCGACAGCCCCAAAACATCAGTGCTCTAGAGGAGATCTGCATGGAGGAATGGGCCAACATACCAGCAACAGTGTGTGCCAACCTTGTGAAGACAGGAAACGTCTGACCTCTGTCATTGACAACAAAGGAGATATAATAAAGTATTGAGATGAACTTTTCTTATTGACCAGATACTTATTTTCCAATATAATTTGCAAATAAATTATTTACAAATCAGACAATGTGATTTTCTGGATTTCTCATTTTGTCTCTCATAGTTGAGGTCTACCTATGATGTCAATTACAGGCCGACCTCATCTTTATAAGTGGGAGAACTTGTACAATTGGTGGCTGACTAAATACGTTTTTCCCCACTGTATCAGTGTGGACAAGCCTTAACCCTAACAGGCTATTTAAGGTCTGAGGTATCTGTGCGCTCACATCTCTTTGGTTCCCATACGTTTGCATGTTACTCCTTCACTGATTGCTTAAAGGAGATTTCCAAGATTTTTTTATTGATGATCTATTCTCTGGATAGGTCCTAGGTATCTGATTGGTAGGAGTCCGACAGCTGGGAGTCCCGCCAATCAGCTTTTTGAGAAGACGGGCGCCACCTGCTTCTCTCTTCTTTTCTTAGGCCGGTCACAACACATTCATTGACCACGTGGCCTAGAAGTGAATGGAGCTGGGTGCGATACCAAGGTCGACCACTACACAACGTACGGAGCTGTGCTTGGTGAGCTGAGAGAAGGCAGCGACACTTACGGGAGGGCTGGTACCTTGTCAAAACAGCTGATCAAGGAGGACCCAGGTGTCGGACCCTCACCGATTAAATACTGATGACCTACGTATACAGAGGACAGGTCATCGGTAAAAAAAAATCTTGGAAAACCTTTTTAACTGTTCACAGTAACAGTAATTTTGACTCGGGGTGCCCAAACTTTTGCAAGCATCTGCTGTTTTTGTATAATGAAGAAACATTTGGTTGTAGGATTACTGAGTATGACTTGGGGTCGGTCTTCTTCTCTGTTGGCAGCCGCGCTAAGATGGCATCATCGGATTCTTCGTTCATCGTCGCCGTCATTTTGCTTCCGACGCTCCTGACCCAACATGCTCAAGCTTGTCCAGCCGAGTGCCGCTGTTACAGTATGACCGTAGAGTGCGGGTCCAAGGGTCTGAAGAACGTTCCGGCCAATATCCATCCCTCCACTCAGGTGACAACTCTCTTCTTTTCTGAACCTCCTCTTGTCAGTCCTGGTATAGCTTCATTTAACTCTGACCAAGTCCAGCTTCTAGTTCTACGTTTTCCACCATTTTAGGTTAGAAAGTGAAGGCTATTGGTGCAGAACATCTGAGCAGCTTCTGGTTGTAATTTGTAATGTTGTGGCCGTCATTTCCCCTGACAACATTTGCATCTGTCAGCTTATGTTGTTGGCAGGTAGCGCCAGCCATTTTTCAGTTGCACTTGGCCCAGTTTTACCAACACAGTTGAACTGCCGTTGATACGTGGCAAGCAGCCATTTTCCCATCATGCAGTTAGTACATTAATAAATTGCCCTCACCATATATCAGGACCGCACCACAGAATTATAGGAGGAAGGAGCACACAGTGGTGTCAGATCTCAGCCCAGTCTCCACCGTGAGGAAGAACTGTAAGTGATCCGCATAATGGATGCAGAGATGTGGACTGAATACCGGGAGACACCACAGGATGGAACGTCTCGTAATGTGAGAGATATATGGAGTTATTAGTCAAAGCTACAGACGATCATAATGTTCAGTAATTTATTCTTGTGGCGCCAACATTTTCTGGAAAAATCAGTGTAATCATCTGACAGGAAGGTGAGCTGCATCGGGGGGTAGTAGACAGGATGGTCACCAAATACCGTATTTTTCGCTTTATAAGATGCACCTGATGATAAGACGCACACTGGATTTTACAGTAGGAAAATTTAAAAAAATATTTTTCATCAGACCTCATATCAGACCCCCCCATAAATTTCAGGACATCACATCAGACTCCCATATCAGCCCTCCATGTCAGAACCCCTTCAGCCCCATATCAGCCCATTGTGCCCCCATCAGCCCCATATCAGCCCATTGTGCCCCCATCATACCTCAGATCAGGCCATTGTGCCCCCATCAGACCTCAGATCAGCCCACTGTGCCCCCATCAGACCTCAGATCAGCCCATTGTGCCCCCATCAGCCCCATATCAGCCCATTGTGCCCCCATCAGCCCCATATCAGCTCATTGTGCCCCCATCAGCCCCATATCAGCCCATTGTGCCCCCATCAGCCCCATATCAGCCCATTGTGCCCCCATCAGCCCCATATCAGCTCATTGTGCCCCCATCAGCCCCATATCAGCCCATTGTGCCCCCATCAGCCCCATATCAGCCCATTGTGCCCCCATCAGACCTCAGATCAGCCCATTGTGCCCCCATCAGACCTCAGATCAGCCCATTGTGCCCCCATCAGACCTCAGATCAGCCCACTGTGCCCCCATCAGACCTCAGATCAGCCCACTGTGCCCCCATCAGACCTCAGATCAGCCCATTGTGCCCCCATCAGCCCATTGTGCCCCCATCAGACCTCAGATCAGCCCATTGTGCCCCCATCAGACCTCAGATCAGCCCATTGTGCCCCCATCAGACCTCAGATCAGCCCATTGTACCCCCATCAGACCTCAGATCAGCCCACTGTGCCCTCATCAGACCTCAGATCAGCCCATTGTGCCCCCATCAGCCCATTGTGCCCCCATCAGACCTCAGATCAGCCCACTGTGCCCCCATCAGACCTCAGATCAGCCCATTGTGCCCCCATCAGCCCCATATCAGCCCATTGTGCCCCCATCAGACCTCAGATCAGCCCATCAGCCACCAATATCAGCCCACACTGCCCTATGAGACCTCAGATCAGCCCACTGTGCCCCCAACAGACCTCAGATCAGCCCACTGTGCCCCCATCAGACCTCAGATCAGCCCACTGTGCCCCCATCAGCCACCAATATCAGCCCACACTGCCCCATGAGACCTCAGATCAGCCCCCTCTACCCCCAACAGACCTCAGATCAGCCCACTGTGCCCCCATCAGACCTCAGATCAGCCCATCAGCCACCAATATCAGCCCACACTGCCCCATGAGACCTCAGATCAGCCCCCTCTACCCCCAAGCAGACCTCAGATCAACCCACCCAGCCCATAAGGGTAAAATAAAAAAACACTCTAACCTCTCCTGCGCAGCGGCTCCGCTCCTGGTCCGGCGCTCCTCTGTCTTCTCCTGCCGACACTGCACTGTCACCTGACTGCGTGCAGCGTCAGGTCATATTGCGCGTACTACGTACTGACGCTGTACGAGGTCAGGACAGTGCAGAGCCGACCCGGAGAAGACAGAGGAGCACCGGACCTGGAGCGGAGCCGCCGTGCAGGAGAGGTTAGAGTGTTTTTTATTTTATCCTTAAAGGGAACCCGTCCTATCCGAAACACTCCCTGAACTAGAGTAAGCGGTGTATAGTGTAAGTGATGCTGAATCCGAATATGTACGTTTTATCTTCAGACTCACTTCCATTCCAACGCTGTGCTCCCACAAACCTGCAGCAATTTTCCCCCTACTTTTGGGGAAAAAAAGTGCGTCTTATAAAAGCGAAAAATACGGTAATCAGAAAGCACTTTGAGGGCTATGCTGTGGTCCTTGCGTCCAGTTCAGGGGGTAAGCATGGAAGACTTGGCTGAGGGCCGATGTTCGGAACGTGCATGGTCCTCGCTGACAGGAACCTTTCTGATAGCGGTTAATGGTGTGCATTAGGATGAACGTCATCCACTAACAGTGCGCTCCAGGATGATGAACTGTGAAGGCACGTGGTGGAGCACATGGTGGAGCAGGTCTAGAGGGTTGTGGGTGTCGACGTGAAGTCATGAACGCTTCTCTCTTTTCTCTTCTCAGACCGTGTTTCTGCAGGATAACGCGATATCTCAGATCCAGCAGCAGGACCTGTCGTCTTTATCGGGCCTCCAGTATTTGTATATCCAGAACAATACCATCTCTGGCCTGGAACCCGGAGCCTTCAAGGCTCAGCAGCATCTGGTGGAACTTGCTCTAAATGGAAACCGCATCCATCTCATCAACAGCAGCATCTTCAAAGGACTGGATCACCTGCGGGTCCTGTACCTGGCAGGAAACCAGATCACCAGGCTGCTGGCGTACACATTCTCGGACCTGCAGGTAGAGTAACAAATCTGACTCCGGTCCACGTAGGATGCACAGTCCCTCTTCACCGACCTTCACCAGAAGCAGCAGGTCCATTTCTGAAACCACTACATATCCTATAAATTTAGCAGGTATTTCCACATCGTCCGCCATCCCCGTGACAAGTCTTGTTATTTTTATACCGTTTTCAGAGACTTCAGGAGCTGCATTTGCAGGAGAATGACATTGAGACCCTCCAGGAGCAGGCCTTCTCAGGACTGTCCTCGCTCGCTCTGCTTGACCTCAGCAAGAATAATCTGCGCACCATAAGTCGTGCAGCGCTCCGGCCTCTGATTAGCCTGCAGGTGCTACGACTCACAGGTATTGGACCCCATGTGATGACGGATATGCCATTAGTAAACCAATCTTTCAGAAGTCACTTGTATTACTGTTCTCTTCTCGGGTCTCAGCTCTCTAGGACGTACCTTTCGTAAGATATTCCTAAAAAATGCAAATACGGCACCATCACGTGACCTGCATTAGCCAATAGAAGACCACAGGTCTTTAACTCATATCCGAACTGCCATACACACGGTCACATGACCCTTATCAGCCAATTGAAGCTCGCAGGTCCTCTAGTCTCAACATACACCAGGTTTCCATAACAACACAGCCATTTTTCTTCACTGTCAGTTTTAAAGGAGAAAGCCGCAGTGGATGACACTGTTAAGGGAGCAGAGTCTTGTGGAGGTCACAGTTAAGGGGACAGTCCGCTATGGAGGTCAGTGTTCAGGGGCGGGGTGCTGTAGAGATCGCTCTTAAGGTCACATGTGGAGGTCACATTTTAAGGGAATGGAGGTCACTGTAAAGGGGGCGGGGTGCTGTGGAGATCACCGTTAAAGGGGCAGGGTGGTGTGAGTGGGTCACTGTTAAGTGGGAGGGCCACTGTGGAGGTCACAGTTAAGGGGGCAGGGTGCTGTGGAGGTCAATGTTAAGGGTGCAGGGCCCTGTAGAGGTCACTGTTAAGGGGTAGATCGCTGTGGAGGGTCACTGTTAAGGGGCGGGTGGATGTCTTTGTTAGGGGGGCGCGTTGGATGCTGTGGAGGTCACATTTTAAGGGGGCATAGACTGTTGTGGAGGGTCACTGTTAAGGGATAGGGTGCTGTGGAGGTCAATGTTAAGGGCGCAGGGCCCTGTAGAGGTCACTGTTAAGGGGTAGATCGCTGTGGAGGGTATCTGTTAAGGGGGCATGGACTGTTGTGGAGGGTCACTGTTAAGGGATAGGGTGCTGTGGAGGTCACTGTTAAAGGGGAAACTGTCAATATCTTTTAACAACATACACAAATATTAAATTAAATAGTGGAAATATAACCGTGCGAAGCCGAGTCCTTCTGCTAGTCTCTTATATATCTAAAAATGAATTTCTTTCTGTGTGTTCTTTATGCACGGTCAAACTGGACCAATTGACCCCACATTTGGTGTCCGGGAAGGTTTTAGACCAGATCTCTGCTCTCTAGAATATACCATTCCTGAGATATTCCCAAAAAAATGTAATCACCAATAGGAGCTGGCAGCTTCACCCACATTCTAACTGCTAGTCACAGTCACATGACCCTTATTTTCCAATAGAAACTCACAGGTCCTTCAGTTTTGACAGACACAATTACACGAGATTTCCATAACAGCTCAGCCATTTTTCTTCACTGTTAGAGGTCACTGTTAAGGGGGTTTGCTGCTGTGGAGGTCACTGTTAAGGGAGTGTGGTGCTGTGGAGGTCACTGTTAAGGGGAAAAGTGCTATGGATGTCATATTTTAAGGGGGCAGGGTGCTGTGGAAGTCTTATATTAAGGGGGCAGGGTGCTGTGGAGGTCTGTGTAGGGCACTGTGGGGGGTCACTGTTAAGGGGGTGGACTGCTGTGGAGGTCAGTGGTTAGGGGCAGGGCCCTGTGGAGGTCACTTTTAAGGGGTAGATTGTCCTAGATCGGGTGTAGGCCACTGTGGAGGTCAGTGTTGAGGGAGTGTAAGTAGAGGTAAGTAGAGGATAAGCACTGTGGACGTCACAGTTAAGGTGGCAGGGTACTGTGGAAGTCAATGGTAAGGGGGTGATGTGCTTTAGAGGTCACAGTTAAGGGGGAGAACTCTGAAGTACACTGTTAAGGGGGTGGGCCACTGTGCAGGTCACTGTTAAAGGGGTGGGGTGCTGTAGAGGTTACTGTTAAGGAGGCAGGGCATTGTGGGGTGAACGGGGCATGCCACTTTGGAGATCACTTTTAAGGGGCAGGCCACTGTGTAGGTCACTGTTATAGGGACAGCGTACTATGGAGGTCACTGTTAAGGGGTCAAGGTGCTGTGGATGTCATTAAGGAGGCAGGTCTCTGTTGAGGTCATTGATAAGGGGGCGGGTTGCTGTGAAGGTCAAAGTTAAGGGGGTGGGCTGCTGTGGAGGTCAGTGTTAAGCAGGGTGCTGTGGACGTCAGTGTTAAGGGGGCAGGGCCGCTATGGGGAACATTGTTATGGGGCTGGGGCTGTGAAGATCACAGTTATTGGGCTGGGGCACTGTGGAGGTCACTGTTAAAGGGGCAGGCTGCTGTAGAGGTCAAATTTAAGGGGGTGGGATCCTGTTTAATAACGATGATTTTTTAGGACAAGATGACATTGTTTTGGACAACTGTGATAGAACTTCATGCTTTGATATCTCACCGTCCATTCTTTTTACCTTTGACTACTTATTTCTGTTTTCAGAAAACCCTTGGAGATGTGACTGCGCCCTCCATTGGCTCCGGACGTGGATGAAAGAAGAAGGAAAACGTCTTCTAACTTCTTCGGACAAGAAACTCATCTGCTCTGAACCGCCGAGACTGTCCCACCAGAGTTTGCTGGACATCTCCGGTAACAGCCTTGTCTGTATCCCTCCCATAGTCCTCGTAGACCCCATGGAGCTTACGGCTCGTCTAGGGGATGAACTTCGTGTCTCCTGTCGAGCTACGGGATATCCTCAGCCACAGGTAACTTGGAGAAAGTCGCCCACGCTCGCACAAGTCCACAGAGAGGTAATTTGAAGTCCGGCAGCAGCAGCAGAACCTTTGAGTTGAGCGAGAGAAGTGTAGGGGAGCAGTTTGACTCTGACACGGGAAGCGGGATGCTCTTACTGAATAATATCACCATGTCCCACGCCGGGAAGTACGAGTGCGTGGCTTCTAATCCCGGGGGAACGGCAAAGGTCTTGTTTCACCTGACCGTCAACCTGTCCAACCAGCAGTCCCGCTCGTACACGTCTGTGGACATCAGCCAGGAGCCTCTGTATGACATGGAGAGCATGGAGTTCACTGCGCTCAGCATGGCCACTCAAACCGCCATTGCCATCGGCATCTCCTTGCTGGCCATGACCGCCATGCTCCTGATGGTCATGATCTACAGAAAGCACCACAAGAGAAAAAAGTCTAAAAAGGAGGAGAACATCCTGTACGTCAATGACTATTCGGATGGGCCCACCACGTTTGCCCAGCTGGAGGAGTACAGGGACGAACGTGGACACGAGATGTTTGTCATAGACAGAAACAAGGCTCATTTCCCAACCTACAAGGACCCCGAAGGGCTGAGCAGCTTCACCGCTCTGACGGAGCTGACTGACGATCTGCAGGAGCAGGGAACTCAGACGCTGGAGGAGGAGGCCGAGCGCCAGATCAATGACATTTTCACGAACCAGAGCTTTCTGTTCCAGCAGCAGATCGCTTATGAAATACACTGTTAAAGAACAATCCATTTCGATGTGCTAAAGGTCGTAGTTGTGATGTGCCGGGAAGGGGGGAGGGGTGGAAAAGATTTTAATACTGCTTCGATTTTATACAGAAGAGTCAGGGGCGTGGCCCCGTAAGGGCCCCACAGGAGATCTTGTTGCGTCCCTCGTCTTTTTAGCTGGTAGAGACATTTCATTGCTGTCTTGGTTGGTGGAGCAGAGCTGACGTGCTGAGTGTAGCAGAGCTGACAGCCTTCCCGAGAAGTCCTTGATTCTTGCATGTGTCAGACAGATCTGCCCCTCGCCTGCTCGGCTGTCACGGGTAGCATTTTAATACTGCTGTCTGACACCTCCAGGAGATGGCGGCGCGGGTTCACTATGCTCCTCGCCGCGGCTGTCATAACACTTCTTCACGCGGAAGGCTTGTAATGTCTCTCGTCAATGAGCAGCAGGCAGAGATCTGAGTGTTAACAGCTCCTGACTGATCGGAGAGACGCTCGCCGCTCGCAAAGCACTGCCAGATGACAAACCCGTCTCCTGTCATTTCAAAACATCAGATTTTTCTTGCGTTTGAACTCTTCCTTCAGACTCTGGCTGATAAGAAGCCGCCGGCGTTTCCACAAGACAACCGGCGGGCCCGTTAGATGAAGGGCTCCTCTGTTCTCACTGCAGAGAGGAGTTTGTCACAGTCGTATCCGGTCCGGACAATCCTCCCCGAGCTGAACACATCAGCAGCACAAATCTCTCTCCTGTCCTGATAGTTTGCTACAATGTATCGGCGCAGGTAACATGTATCAGGCTGTTCAGCTTCCAGAGGATTGTCCAGACCGAGTACAATAAACATTAGATAGCTGATGGTCCGATGTACGTGCACCTGACTGCTGTCACTCCTGAACCCCCCTGTAAACATGTATGCTTGGTTCCGGCCAAGTGTGCATGTGTTCTCAGTGAGGGGACAGAATTAAAGGGGTTGTCCAACTTCATACAGTTTTTATCCCTTCCCACCCACCTGGCGGCATCTGTCTACCTGCCCCCCCCGATGCCCGGTTCAGGCTCTTTGGGTCCACCGCTGTCCTCACTGCACTTCGATCCAAACACGTAAACTTCCTACATGGAGGGCATTGAGGGCAGAATGGCTTCCCCCATACACGTATTACCACAGCGCAGTCCCCGCAGGCCGTGAGCTGACAACATTACAGGAGGATTTCTCGCCGTTAGCGTAGCTTTCCATAAAGGGTTAAGTGGCGTCACAGTAAGAGCAGCCTGTAATAATCTACGCATCGCTGCATTCATAGCAGAGCTGTCGTCATGGAAACGGCCATATTATTACACAGTCTTATGTATCCGGGAGCAGCGGCTAATGCTATATAGGGGGGTGCAGTCCTTTATACTGGTCACAGGCCGTCCGCATAGGGTTAATTCTGCAGTGGTCCCTGCCAGAGCCGGCGACTGAATATTCTGATTGTAGCTCCAGGGGCAGGATACGGAGCGTCAGCCGCCGCCGCGCGGCTCCACCGTAAATCCACGCGCACATATATACGAGGGAGGATAACATTGTGAAATAGAGTTACAGCAGGAATGCAGAAATTGCTTCACAGTTTATACCGAGCTGTACTTACAATTCTGCAGCTTCAGAGCTGAAATCTCCCAGCACTTACTGCTCGTTCAGTGTCTGCAGAACTAGGTCTTGTGATTTACTTTCTAGGAAGAGTCAGCCATACACCGGGCTCTGTACAGTCATCTCACGTAGGCCGTAAGGAAGTGTCTGCTCGTAAGCTTATTGTGGCCAGTAACAACCAGCAGAATAGTGAGTGCAGCTCTGGAGTATAATACAGAATATGACTCAGGATAAGTAATGTATGTACACAGTGACTGCACCAGTAGAATAGTGAGTGCAGCTCTGGAGTATAATACAGGATAAGTAATGTATGTACACAGTGACTGCACCAGCAGAATAGTGAGTGCAGCTCTGGAGTATAATACAGGATAAGTAATGTATGTACACAGTGACTACACCAGCAGAATAGTGAGTACAGCTCTGGAGTATAATACAGGATGTAACTCCGGATCAGTACAGGATAAGTAATGTATGTACACAGTGACTGCACCAGCAGAATAGTGAGTGCAGCTCTGGAGTATAATACAGGATGTAACTCAGGATCAGTACAGGATAAGTAATGTATGTACACAGTGACTCCACCAGCAGAATAGTGAGTGCAGCTCTGGAGTATAATACAGGATGTAACTCAGGATCAGTACAGGATAAGTAATGTATGTACACAGTGACTGCACCAGCAGAATAGTGAGTGCAGCTCTGGAGTATAATACAGGATGTAACTCAGGATCAGTACAGGATAAGTAATGTATGTACACAGTGACTGCACCAGCAGAATAGTGAGTGCAGCTCTGGAGTATAATACAGGATGTAACACAGGATCAGTACATGATAAGTAATGTATGTACACAGTGACTGCGCCAGCAGAATAGTGAGTGCAGCTCTGGAGTATAATACAGGATGTAACTCAGGATCAGTACAGGATAAGTAATGTATGTACACAGTGACTGCACCAGCAGAATAGTGAGTGCAGCTCTGGAGTATAATACAGGATGTAACACAGGATCAGTACATGATAAGTAATGTATGTACACAGTGACTGCGCCAGCAGAATAGTGAGTGCAGCTCTGGAGTATAATACAGGATGTAACTGAGGATCAGTACAAGATAAGTAATGTATGTACACAGTGACTGCACCAGCAGAATAGTGAGTGCAGCTCTGGAGTATAATACAGGATGTAACTCAGGATCAGTACATGATAAGTAATGTATGTACACAGTGATTGCACCAGCAGAATAGTGAGTACAGCTCTGGAGTATAATACAGGATGTAACTGAGGATCAGTACAGGATAAGTAATGTATGTACACAGTGACTGCACCAGCAGCATAGTGAGTGCAGCTCTGGAGTATAATACAGGATGTAACTGAGGATCAGTACAGGATAAGTAATGTATGTACACAGTGACTGCACCAGCAGAACAGTGAGTGCAGCTCTGGAGTATAATACAGGATGTAACTGAGGATCAGTACAGGATAAGTAATGTATGTACACAGTGACTGCACCAGCAGAACAGTGAGTGCAGCTCTGGAGTATAATACTGAATGTAACGCAGGATAAGTAATGTATGTACACAGTGACTGCACCAGCAGAATAGTGAGTGCAGCTCTGGAGTATAATACTGGATGTAACTCAGGATCAGGAGTGTTTCGATGTAGATTAAAGGGGGTGTCCGAGTGTTTAATACCGATAACCTGTCCTTAGGATAGGTCATCAGTATGTGATCGGTCCAACTCCTGGCACCCCCACCAGTCAGCTGCGGCCTCCTCACAGCTTACCAGTCACAGCGCTGTAAATTGTATAGTGGCCGTGCTTGGTATTGTAGCTCAGTCCCATTTACTTGAATGAGACTAAACTGCGCATTCACCATGTGACCGATGAATGTGATCTTATTGGCCTAGGAAGAGGCTGGCGGCGCCATGGTCTCTGCGAACAGCTGATCAGCGGAGGGGCCCCACCTATTAGATACTGACCTATCACGAGGGTAACCCCTTTAATTCTGTATGTTCCCGCTGTAATCAAGGTCTTACCCTTTAAGGTTTCTTTTCATGTCACTGTCTGAAAAGCTCATTCCATTCATATATAAAGTCTGCTGCCCCCCGCAGGACAGTATTTGGTATTACAGCTGTCTGTGCCGGTTAATATACAGTATGAGGCCAATGTTGGAACCCTTTGAGAGGCAGAAATGTGCTCAGAACAGTTGTCACTTCCCTTCCCCCGCTTCCCTGGGTAACTCAAGTGCATTGTCAAGCAGATGTGACCACCCAGAGGCATGATGGGAGTGACATCACAGTAAAATATCTGTTATATAAGGTCTCATTACGGCACCAGTGATGTAAAGGTCACAGGGCTGCCCTTTTCTAGGTTGTCATATGTATGCCGTCCCCAATATTGGGGTCTCTGTGTCCCCCTGAGCTCTATGTATAAACGCTGGCAAAGAGTCAGGGAGGGTAGAAGTAGTGTACAGCCGGGAAGGGCAGAAGAGGAATACAGCTGGGTAGGGCAGAATGACCCTACAGTCGGTGAGGGAAGAAGAGGTCCACCCCCTGGGGGAAGGGGGCATTGGGAAGGTCGTAAGAGGTGCACAGCCAGGGAGGTGGGGGTGTCGTTTTGAGGCGCACAGGTGGGGTGAGGGCGAAAGAGGAGCACAGCCAGATGGAAGGGTGACAAAGGCCCACAGCTGGAGGGAGAGGAGCACAGCTGGGGGGAGGCAGAAGAGGAGCACAGCTGGCGGAAGGCAGAAGAGGAGCACAGCTGGGGGGAGGCAGAAGAGGAGCACAGCTGGGGGGAGGCAGAAGAGGAGCACAGCTGGGGGGAGGCAGAAGAGGAGCACAGCTGGGGGAGGCAGAAGAGGAGCACAGCTGGGGGGAGGCAGAAGAGGAGCACAGCTGGGGGGAGGCAGAAGAGGAGCACAGCTGGCGGGAGGCAGAAGAGGAGCACAGCTGGCGGGAGGCAGAAGAGGAGCACAGCTGGCTGGAGGCAGAAGAGGGGCACAGCTGGCGGGAGGCAGAAGAGGGGCACAGCTGGGGGAGGCAGAAGAGGGGCACAGCTGGCGGGAGGCAGAAGAGGGGCACAGCTGGCGGGAGGCAGAAGAGGGCACAGCTGGGGGAGGCAGAAGAGGGCACAGCTGGCGGGAGGCAGAAGAGGGGCACAGCTGGGGGAGTCAGAAGAGGGGCACAGCTGGCGGGAGGCAGAAGAGGGGCACAGCTGGGGGGAGGCAGAAGAGGGGCACAGCTGGCGGGAGGCAGAAGAGGGGCACAGCTGGCGGGAGGCAGAAGAGGGGCACAGCTGGCGGGAGGCAGAAGAGGGGCACAGCTGGGGGGAGGCAGAAGAGGGGCACAGCTGGGGGGAGTCAGAAGAGGGGCACAGCTGGGGGAGGCAGAAGAGGGGCACAGCTGGCGGGAGGCAGAAGAGGGGCACAGCTGGCGGGAGGCAGAAGAGGGGCACAGCTGGGGGGAGGCAGAAGAGGGGCACAGCTGGGGGGAGGCAGAAGAGGGGCACAGCTGGCGGGAGGCAGAAGAGGGGCACAGCTGGGGGGAGGCAGAAGAGGGGCACAGCTGGCGGGAGGCAGAAGAGGGCCACAGCTGGGGGGAGGCAGAAGAGGGGCACAGCTGGCGGGAGGCAGAAGAGGGGCACAGCTGGCGGGAGGCAGAAGAGGGGCACAGCTGGCGGGAGGCAGAAGAGGCCCACAGCTGGGGGGGAGGCAGAAGAGGAGCACAGCTGGCGGGAGGCAGAAGAGGAGCACAGCTGGCGGGAGGCAGAAGAGGAGCACAGCTGGGGGGAGGCAGAAGAGGAGCACAGCTGGCGGGAGGCAGAAGAGGAGCACAGCTGGCGGGAGGCAGAAGAGGAGCACAGCTGTGGAGGAGGTCAGAAGAGGTGCACAGCTGGGTAGGGCAGAATGAGGGTCAGTGAGGGAGGAAGAGGTGCAGAGCAGTGGAAGAGGCCCACCCCTGGTGGAGGGAGGTGTTGGGGAGGTCGTAAGAGGTGCACAGCTGGGGAGAGGGCGGAAGAGGCGCACGGCTGGATGAGAAGGCGACCAAAGCCCACAGTTGGGTGGAGGCAGGGGTGGTGGGGGGCAGAAGAGGAGTACAGCTGTGGAGGAGGCCCACAGCCAGAGGGGACAGCAGAAGGGGTGTATAATTTGGGAGGAGGGACAAAAAGGCATACTCCTGGGGAGGACTCAAGAAGTGTACAGTTTGAGAGGAGGGCAGAAGAGGAGTACGGGGGGGGAGGGTAGAAGAGCCATACAGCCATAGAGGGAAGAACAGACACAAGGCGAGGGAGGGCAGAGGAGCTGCTCAGCCAAAAACAGTCAGACTCTTTGTGAAAAACATTTTGTTACCCCGGGTTTATTTCAATGTTTTATTTGGGAATAAAGGTTTGCAACGGAAACGTTTTTTTTACGGAATAAATGCGCGCGTCTCTTTCTTTCATCGTGAATAAAAACAGAAAATACAAATAATACAATTAACCCCTTAAAGGGACACCCTCGGACAGTCCCTGTCTATGCCCTAGGAGGAATACATCACCCCACAAGACCGGCCATAATTCAGATCTGGATGGCAAAAACACATCGATGTCTGCCATTGTCTGCATCACTTCTTATGTGACTGAGACACGAGTTTTGGGAGAGGAACGTCACCCCATTCTCATCTGATGTAAGATTCTCGCTGCTCCACAGTCCTGGGTCGTCTTTGCCGGATTTTTCGTTTCATGATGCCCCAAATGTTTTCTATTGGTGAAAGGTCTGGATGCAGGCGGCCGGCTCAGCCTCCAGGCTCTTCTTCTGTGAAGCCATGTCATGTGATGGATGCAGATATGTGGTTTGGTATTGAAAACACCCTGAAAGGGGTGTTGTCTGGATGGAGCAGATGCTGTTCTAGAACCTCCATATACTGTTCACCATTGATAGTTCTTTCCCAGATGTGTAAGCTGCCCACACCATAGGCACTAATGCAACTCCATATCATCGACATTGGTAACCGGCTGGATGGTCCCTCTCATCTTGAGTCTGCAGAACATGACATCTGTGGTTCCCAAAATAATTTCAAATTTTGCTTAGCCTGACCACGGAACAGTTTTCCATTTTGTCTCAGTCCATTTTAAGTGAGCTTTGGCCCGTTGAAGATGGTGCTGTTTGTGGGCAACTCCATATCATCAGAGATGCAGGCTTCGGAAAGACATTGATAAGCTAGATGGTCCCTCTCATCTTGAGTCTGCAGAACACGCCATCTGTGGTTCCCAAAATAATTTCAAATTTTGCTTAGCCTGACCACGGAACAGTTTTCCATTTTGTCTCAGTCCATTTTAAGTGAGCTTTGGCCCGTTGAAGACGGCGGTGTTTGCGGATCACAATGACGTACGGCTTCTTATTTGCATGAGATTTCTCAGCGTACTGTGTTCACAGCCCGTGATTTCGAGAAGTGTTCCTGAGCCCATGCAGTTATTTCCAGCACAGCCTGCTTTTAACGCAGTGCCACCTGAGGGCCTGTAGATCATCCAGTACTGACCTTCAGACTTGGATTTCTCCTGGATCTTTGAATGATATCACGTACTGTAGATGGTGGGATATTCAAAGTCTTTGCAATTTTACGTTGAACTTTTTTTACAAAATTGTTCCACAAATTTTAGAGGCAGTTTTTCTCAGATTAGTGAACCTTTACTCCGGAGAGATTCTGCCTCTCTAACATGCTCTTTTTATACCCAGTCATGTGAATTTGCAGCAAGTTGCTCCTCCGTCTGTTTATTGGTACCTTTTCCTGCCCCATCATTATGTTTTTACTTTTTTGTAATTGGGGTTGTAATATAAAGTTTGTTATACGTAGGCCGGAGCGGCCGTTGCCTTCGCTCTGAGGTCCCTGTATTTCCAGCGGTGTGTGCGGTGTATACAGGATGATTTCAATGTGATGTGAATGTCGGCGGCGTACGCTGCCCCTCCCCCCTCCTCCAGCAAAGCTGCCTTTGATCTCCAGTAATGATAACACTTAGCTAATGCAGCGGCCGATCAGACAGCATTTAGCTTAAAAGCGGATCTCCGTCAGTGCATCAAACACGCAGTAGAATCTGCCTTTAAACCCGAGCAATGACTTCTCCTGCAGACGACGTGCTGAATTAAGTAACACGACACAATCCTCTCTACATCCCCCCCGACATGAAAGCTCTCAGCCACTAACTCACAATTAAGCTGAAGGACATTGGGCTCTCGGAGGCCCCGCTGTGTCTGGATAATCTGCATCTTACTGAATGTGAACACAGCTCCGGCAGTAAGAGGATGAGCGCAGCTGCAGATGGTGGAATTAGGCTAGTTTCACACTAGCGGCAGTACAGATCCAGCTGGTGAAGGGGTAGGAACCACGCTCTGGCCCCATTCACTTTAATGGGGGCAGGCTGCTGATCTGTCCGCAGTACGTTAACCCCTGCTGAGAGGCGGCCGGAACGGAAATACAACATTACAGTGAATGGGGCCGGAGCCACATGTGCACCTGCGGTAGCATGGATCTGGCGGGCCCCTTCACCCGCCGGATCCGTGCTGCCGTTAGTGTGAAAGTGGCTTTAGGCACAGGCTTCCGGGACATGAAACTCAAAAATGTCAAATATACTGTAACGTTATCTTCTCTCCTAAAATACTCTGTGCTGCTAGAAGGTCCTGCTCATTCTCATGACCAGCACACTGTTCTACTGACCTTCTCTGTAGGTTCCTCTCATGCCTCGAAAACTGCGCTCCCCCCCGAGGCACAGACTCACAAGAAGTGGTCCAGCATTAAAGGGGTATTACCATCTCAGTACAGGTCCCCAGATCTCCTCCTGTCTGGTCTGTCCGGTCATGGTTTCTACTACCCCCTGGCCACCACATGCAGGTAGGATGGGATCGGAGAGGGGTCAGTTCTAGAGATAGTTTTGGGTCCTAGAGGTGACCGGCTTCTGTTGATATGCCATAAATATTTGGAATGAACTTTACTTTACTCTACAGTTGCTCTTCTGTAGGATCGGACCAGATGGTCCAGCTTTCAGTCCCCATCAATGTGACATCGGTCCTCCAGTTGTCTTTCCTTGGAGAACTTTTGGTAAGTGCTAATCTTTCACATCCCACAAGACGGCCATTCTGGAGGTGTTCTCCTCAATAGTTTACACGCTGTCATGAGCCAGCAGGTGTGAACCCCTTGTGCCTCGTGCCCTACCTCCTCTAAGGGCGTTGTCTAAATGAACCCCTCGATCTTCACAGTACCTCTGATGGTGGGGATAGACTTTCCAAGGGGAACAACAGGTCACTACCTCCTGAGGAGGGTTGGAACACGAGGCTGCTGGTCCAGGCGGACCAGGAGATACCTGAGCGAGGTACCAGAGGGACAGAGGTAGTCAGAAGGCCGAGTCGTTACTAGGGGAAACAATGCCGGGCCGAAGGATAAGGCAGAGGCGAAGTCAGACAGGCTATGGGTCAGGGCAGGCAGCACAGGTACAAGTCAGGCAATCCGGATCAGCAACAAAAGAGTCAATGCAGGCAGGGAGGGAACAGGCGGGTAACATGAGCAGGAGTCAGGAACTCTAACGGGAACAAGCGCAACCAAAGCCAAGACACAAGGACCTTGACACTGAGGCATCTGGAAAGAGGGCTGAGCCACTTATATACGAGCAGGAGGGCCAGGGTTGGTCAACAAGGTCACGTGATCCAACCCACATGATCCAACATGCGCCGGCCCAGAGGGAGTGATGCAAGGAACAAGCAGCAAGCATATTGTAGCCAGGGCTGAATGGAAACTGTGGAGTGGATCCTGAAACAGCACGTACACAGACAGAGCCCAGGACTGCAGCAGTGAATGAGAAGCATAGGCAGCAGATCATCGCTGACCGCGGTGGTAAGCAGGGGGAACAGTGGTGCACAGCACACGACACAATTTGGCCCTGGGCCGTTGCATTTTTCCTGTCTGTCTAATACACTCATCGACAAATAAAACCCTGCCCCGAGATAGTAACGTCAGATTGCTGCAGATACGTAAATGATTACAGGTGAGGTCGGATTAGACACTGGGTCCTGCCACAAGAGGGCATAAAAGTGCTTTCACCTCTCTACTATAAAAGGGCTCTCAGAGGCTACTTTTGGGTACTGTACCTATTGGCGAGAGATTGTTGACTGATAGACATGCCTCTGTGATGCACTCAGACATTTTGCCCAGTTTACAGACTTTGAGAGGGGACATCATTGGACTGAGAGGAGCAGGGAGGTCACTTCGACAAACTGCCCGCCACCGAAGCAGTTCTGACCTAGCTGTTAGGAGGTGTTGGAAGCAGTGCACATATGGTGAACAGGCTCCGGACGGCCAAGACAAGGCACCAGCACAGAGTATCATCTGACCCGCTGACAAGCATGAGCAGCTCCCACGGTTTCGTTGTTCACCACCCAGAACACCTTCATCACACACCCAGTCTCTGTCCAGACCATTTCCAGGCACTTAGCAGATGGTAATTTGGTGTCATGGAGCCCATTACTTGTCCTGCCATCGACTACCATTGCTGCCTTCATTTTCAGTGCCGTCGTGAATGAGAAACCTTGACTGCTACAGACTGGCACCGTATTGTCGTACACTCACCCCTAGTAGTGATAGGAGGGACAATAACAACTCAGTGATATGTGCAGGACATCCATCACTGAAACACAGCAAGAGTTTCCCTGGAATGTCTCCTTCAGATTACAGCACTTTCTTAGCCTGCCCGGGTTCCAGATTTATCTCCAATCCAGTAATTATGGGACCATCTGGGAAGTCAGCTTCAGGAACCTACGAGTGTGCAGGATCTACAGGACCGGCTGTAACATCTCTGGGTCTGTGAGAGCCAGAAATCTTCTTGTTTGTAGATGACCAAATACTTATTTTCCACCATAATTTGCAAATAAATTCTTTAAAAATCAGACAATGTGATTTTCTGTATTTCTTATTTGTCTCTCATAGTTGAGGTCTACCTACGATGTCAATTACAGGCCGACCTCATCTTTTATAAGTGGGAGAACTTGTACAATTGGTGGCTGACTAAATACTTATTCCCCCCCCCCCCCCCACTGTATACTAAGTAGTACTTGCCTTAAAGGGGTTTCCTCAGCAGATTGATTCACTGGCTGACAGGAAGTTTGCACTCACTCTGTCTCCTCAGGCTATGGGGGGTCTCCAGCAGTTATTACTTGTGATTGTGATCTCTAACACAATTCCAGGTAAAGCTTCTCAGTCCTCACAACACTTGGACCTTTTGCTTTCTGCAGGTAATCACTCAGAGCTCAGCCCCATCATTATTCACTGCTCTCAGCCAATCAGATAACAGTCTTTCTGGCCTGCAGGTTACCATAGAAACCTGTGTGCAGTGAGAGACCTGCTGAACTGTCTATAGCTCATGACTGACCACTGTATTTAGAAAATGTCTTCTTTTATCTGTCCCTTTATGATGAAAGCTAATCTTTGTAACTAGTGAGAAAACCCCTTTAATCCTGTTTTCTCTAGTAGATCTGAGATGAGTGCAGCCATTCCTTCCCAGTGCCTTTTTCCTCTGATCTGTAGCGGAGGAGTTTCACTACTGACATCTACATAAAGGGCAGCACACAGTCATCTCAACTGAAAGCCTAGATCCTTAGAT
Organism: Rhinella marina; assembly: GCA_900303285.1. NCBI lineage: Eukaryota > Metazoa > Chordata > Amphibia > Anura > Bufonidae > Rhinella > Rhinella marina. The sequence goes on from ONZH01008466.1 coordinate 21,540, forward strand.
CAGGAACAGAACAGACATTTATAGGACATTTCATCATGTTCCCAAATTCTTCAAATTCTTATAAAAATATATTCAGCACATACTGCACTGAAGTAACTGGACCAATGTATTATATATTTGTGGAGTCAGAGTCGGTCCATTTTATACCGACTCCAACTCTGACTCCACTAAAATGTACACCGACTCCGACTCCACAGCCTGCATCAGTGACACAAAACAGAACAGGCCCAAGTGTCTGCCCCAAATCCTGACCCATCTGTAGGTCACCGGAAGAGCTCATCGGAGCAAGAAGTTCCCCAGTCCTCCTCCATGCAGTATTGATGACTCGACTCTCGTCCTGAAATCACAGCTGCGTCCTCTCCACCTCCATCCCCTTCATGTCATTGATGCTGATGCTTAGTTGTCTTGAAGCCTCACTTGAGAGAAGAGGCGGTGTGTGAGGCTCGGAAATATGAAGATGATTTACATGATACTATGACAAGCGGAAGCTCCTGAGGACGTTGTTCTGTGTGATCAAAATCTCAACAACGAGTGGAGAAGCTGAGCTCCATATTTTATACACCATCAGCACGTGCACCGCGCACACATGGACGGCAGTGTCCTCAACATGAACAGGCAGTGAATAGAAATAAAATAGGGAGATGAAACCTGGTGCCAAGGTGAACTGGAGCTCAGAGGCCTCTGTGAAAAATTATAAGCAATATAATGTACAGAGCCTCGCTGAGACACCGCGTTACAGTGTAAATGAAAACATCCACCCAGCATCACAGACTGAAGTATTCCTGCAGAAAAAGACACAACATTGCCACCACGTGGCTGAAGAGAAGTACTGCAGTGGCTGATGTACTACAGCAAGAATAAAACAGTTTATTGCTCCCTGTTATCAGACATTTCAGGGGAGAGGATGACTGTAGGACAGGAGAATACAATCTATTGCTCCCTGTTATCAGACATTTCAGGGGAGAGGATGACTGTAGGACAGGAGAATACAATCTATTGCTCCCCGTTATCAGACATTTCAGAGGAGAGGATGACTGTAGGACAGGAGAATACAGTCTATTGCTCCCTGTTATCAGACATTTCAGGGGAGAGGATGACTGTAGGACAGGAGAATACAATCTATTGCTCCCTGTTATCAGCCATTTCAGGGGAGAGGATGACTGTTAGGACAGGAGAATACAATCTATTGCTCCCTGTTATCAGACATTTCAGGGGAGAGGATGACTGTAGGACAGGAGAATACAATCTATTACTCCCTGTTATCAGACATTTCAGAGGAGAGGATGACTGTAGGACAGGAGAATACAGTCTATTGCTCCCTGTTATCAGACATTTCAGAGGAGAGGATGACTGTAGGACAGGAGAATACAATCTATTGCTCCCTGTTATCAGACATTTCAGGGGAGAGGATGACTGTAGGACAGGAGAATACAATCTATTGCTCCCTGTTATCAGACATTTCAGGGGAGAGTATGACTGTAGGACAGGAGAATACAATCTATTGCTCCCCGTTATCAGACATTTCAGAGGAGAGGATGACTGTAGGACAGGAGAATACAGTCTATTGCTCCCTGTTATCAGACATTTCAGAGGAGAGGATGACTGTAGGACAGGAGAATACAATCTATTGCTCCCTGTTATCAGCCATTTCAGGGGAGAGGATGACTGTAGGACAGGAGAATACAATCTATTGCTCCCTGTTATCAGACATTTCAGGGGAGAGGATGACTGTTAGGACAGGAGAATACAGGTCTATTGCTCCCTGTTATCAGACATTTCAGGGGAGAGGATGACTGTAGGACAGGAGAATACAATCTATTGCTCCCTGTTATCAGTCATTTCAGGGGAGGGGATGACTGTAGGACAGGAGAATACAATCTATTGCTCCCTGTTATCAGACATTCAGGGGAGAGGATGACTGCAGGACAGGAGAATACAATCTATTGCTCCCCGTTATCAGACATTTCAGAGGAGAGGATGACTGTAGGACAGGAGAATACAGTCTATTGCCTCCCTGTTATCAGACATTTCAGGGGAGAGGATGACTGTAGGACAGGAGAATACAATCTATTGCTCCCTGTATCAGACATTTCAGGGGAGAGGATGACTGTAGGACAGGAGAATACAATCTATTGCTCCCTGTTATCAGCCATTTCAGAGGAGAGGATGACTGTAGGACAGGAGAATACAATCTATTGCTCCCTGTTATCAGCCATTTCATGGGAGAGGATGACTGTTAGGACAGGAGAATACAATCTATTGCTCCCTGTTATCAGACATTTCAGGGGAGAGGATGACTGTAGGACAGGAGAATACAATCTATTGCTCCCTGTTATCAGACATTTCAGGGGAGAGGATGAATGTAGGACAGGAGAATACAATCTATTGCTCCCTGTTATCAGACATTTCAGGGAAGAGGATGACTGTTAGGACAGGAGAATACAATCTATTGCTCCCTGTTATCAGACATTTCAGGGAGAGGATGACTGTAGGACAGGAGAATACAATCTATTGCTCCCTGTTATCAGACATTCAGGGGAGAGGATGACTGTAGGACAGGAGAATACAATCTATTGCTCCCTGTTATCAGACATTTCAGAGGAGAGGATGACTGCAGGACAGGAGAATACAATCTAATGCTCCCTGTTATCAGACATTTCAGGGGAGAGGATGACTGTAGGACAGGAGAATACAGTCTATTACTCCCTGTTATCAGACATTTCAGGGGAGAGGATGACTGTAGGACAGGAGAATACAATCTATTGCTCCCTGTTATCAGCCATTTCAGGGGAGAGGGTGACTGTAGGACAGGAGAATACAATCTATTGCTCCCTGTTATCAGACATGTCAGGGGAGAGGATGACTGTAGGACAGGAGAATACAATCTATGGCTCCCTTTTATCAGGGCTGGCGTAAGAGGTAGGATGATGCTTGTCAGTGACCGCATGTACACACCATACATGTCATAATCTGTAGTCTACGCTCTTCTCCTCTGTCTCCATTCACCTGCAGAGTCTCCTCCCCTCATCAGACCCTCCTACACCTCACAAAGAGAGTACCAACAAGGCGTACAGTCTACTTCCGGCGGCTTCACCTGACTTCCGGGAGCAGTAACATGGAGGCCGTCGTACCATCTTTTTGTGTATAGAGAAGTCCATTACCTTCTGCGCTTGATATGGACTATGTAATTTCACGGAACTTTATTAGAACAGAACAAAAAAGGCATAATAATCTTAGTATGTGGAAACTTTACTTGATCCACAATGTCCTGGACATACTATACTGAAGCGGTCAATGTGCTGTAATTGTACTGACCTGCAGAATAAGCTTGTCAAGTAAAACCCAAAACTAAGGTGAAATTGGTGGATTTTTCAAATTTCATCCCATAAAGGATTTTTTTACCCATTTCCCATACAAGATACAGTAAATTAAATAGTGCCATTAAAAAATACAACTTGTACCACAAAATATATGACCACATGTAATGGAACAAAGTAGCTTTTGTAAGGAAGAATGAAAAAACACAAAAGCAAAAATTTCCTGGTCAGTGAGAGGTTAATAAAACAAAATTAAAGCATTTCATTTCTGTACATTGTACAATAAATCTTAAAAAAAATAAAAATATTAGAATATAGTAATATGGTTCCAGCTTTCTATTAAGATGCCACAGTCAATAAGAACTGTAAAATCTAAGATGTTGACAAAGGAAGGTGGCTGCCTCTGAAACAGATCAGTTCCCCCTGTAATTCAATCACTGGTTGGTGTTGGCAGCCAGAGAGCTAAAAATGACCTACAGTTCAATTGAAAAGTCATTAGGCCTACATAGTCAGGGTGTAATATATCAGTGTAACTGCAGGCACATGGCACTGCAGTAATGAATAGAGATGAGCGAGTAGTGTTCGATCGAGCCGGTATTCGATCGAATACTACGCTATTCGGCATACTCGATTTCAATCGAGTATAACGGCGATGGCGCACTTAGAATTCGTTTCCCCTCCCACCTTCCCTGGCGCTCTTTTTCCACCAATCAACATGCAGGGGGGGTATGACAGGCACGCTGAGCACGATGGCAGCGCGAAAACAGCGTCTACATGGATTGGCTGGAAAAACCATGTGACCTCGAATATTAAAAACTCAGCTCTTCCTGCTCGTACGCATATGCTGCGTGAACTTAGTCAGGGACAGAGGCTGGAGAAGGGACAGACAGGTTTTAGCAGTTGGACAGACAGGAGCGTGATTAAAAGCCCTTATCAGGGCTACTATAGTGCACTACAGTGATAGCTTTACTACAAGATACACTTTACAGAGAACGGCTGCCGTATTCAGGGATAGCTGCTGGAGTAGGGACAGAGAGAGGCATTATTGGTGTATTTAGGTGCTCTGCTACATACCAAACTATATTTGGCACTACTGTTCAGCGTTCTTTTTGGCTGAAGAACCCTGTTATATAACTAGTGTGTATATGCACCATCTGATCTGGCAGTATACGGCTGTGAATTTTATTTTATTTTTTTAAATACAGTTTATTTGCTCTAGTGTGTTCTGGTTCTGGTGTGCCTGCAATGCCACCCTACCCTTTTGTATACCAGGTGTAAATACCCACCGTCTGTTCAGTTACTACACGGCTGTGTACCTTGAAATATACAATATCTAGGCCTTTTAATTGGCCCACTGTACTGTGCGTTCTCTTGCTAAATTATTTCACATACCTGGTGTAAATACCCACCGTCTGTTCAGTTACTAGTACACGGCTGTGTACCTTGAAATATACAATATCTAGGCCTTTTTAATTGGCCACTGTACTGTGCGTTCTCTTGCTAAATTATTTCACATACCTGGTGTAAATACCCACCGTCTGTTCAGTTAGTACACGGCTGTGTACCTTGAAATATACAATATCTAGGCCTTTTAATTGGCCACTGTACTGTGCGTTCTCTTGCTAAATTATTTCACATACCTGGTGTAAATACCCACCGTCTGTTCAGTTAGTACACGGCTGTGTACCTTGAAATATACAATATCTAGGCCATTTAATTGGCCACTGTACTGTGCGTTCTTGCTAAATTATTTCACATACCTGGTGTAAATACCCACCGTCTGTTCAGTTAGTACACGGCTGTGTACCTTGAAATATTACAATATCTAGGCCTTTTAATTGCCACTGTCCTGTGCGTTCTCTTGCTAAATTATTTCACATACCTGGTGTAAATACCCACCGTCTGTCAGTTAGTACACGGCTGTGTACCTTGAAATATACAATATCTAGCCATTTAATTGGCCACTTGTACTGTGCGTTCTCTTGCTAAATTATTTCACATACCTGGTGTAAATACCCACCGTCTGTTCAGTTAGTACACCGGCGTGTACCTGAAATATACAATATCTACGGCCTTTTAATTGGCCACTGTACTGTGCGTCTCTTGCTAAATTATTCACATACCTGGTGTAAATACCCACCGTCTGTTCAGTTAGTACACGGCAGTGTACCTTGAAATATACAATATCTAGGCCTTTTAATTGGCCACTGTACTGTGCGTTCTCTTGCTAAATTATTTCACATACCTGGTGTAAATACCCACCGTCTGTTCAGTTAGTACACGGCATGTGTACCTTGAAATATACAATATCTAGGCCTTTAATTGGCCACTGTACTGTGCGTTCTCTTGCTAAATTATTTCACATACCTGGTGTAAATACCCACCGTCTGTTCAGTTAGTACACGGCTGTGTACCTTGAATATAACAATATCTAAGGCCATTTAATTGGCCACTGTACTGTGCGTTCTCTTGCTAAATTATTTCACATACCTGGTGTAAATACCCACCGTCTGTTCAGTTAGTACACGGCTGTGTACCTTGAAATATACAATATCTAGGCCATTTAATTGGCCACTGTAATGTGCGTTCTCTTGCTAATTATTTCACATACCTGGTGTAAATACCCACCGTCTTGTCAGTTAGTACACGGCAGTGTACCTTGAAATATACAATATCTAGGCCTTTTAATTGGCCACTGTACTGTGCGTTCTTCTTGCTAAATTATTTCACATACCTGGTGTAAATACCCACCGTCTGTTCAGTTTAGTACACGGCTTGTGTACCTTGAAATATACAATATCTAGGCCATTTAATTGGCCACTGTACTGTGCGTTTCTTGCTAAATTATTTCACATACCTGGTGTAAATACCCACCGTCTGTTCAGTTAGTACACGGCTGTGTACCTTGAAATATACAATATCTAGGCCATTTAATTGGCCACTGTACTGTGCGTTCTCTTGCTAAATTATTTCACATACCTGGTGTAAATACCCACCGTCTGTACAGTTAGTACACGGCAGTTGTACCTTGAAATATACAATATCTAGGCCTTTTAATTGGCCACAGTACTGTGCGTTCTCTTGCTAAATTATTTCACATACCAGGTGTAGAATACCACCGTCTGTTCAGTTAGTACACGGCCTGTGTACCTTGAAATATACAATATCTAGGGCCATTTAATTGGCCACTGTACTGTGCGTTCTCTTGCTAAATTATTTCACATACCTAATTATATACCCAAATATTGTATTTGCAACCAAAAAAAATAAAATGCGGAGGGGGGCTAGCGGAATCGGACGAGGACGGGGGCGCGGAAATGCTGTGGTGGCCTTGTTGAAGCCAGTGGGGATACAATGCGTGCTGGTGAGGGTCAGCCAGGATCCCACTCATCCAGAATCCTGCCTTTATGGGACAGTTAAGCAGGGGGCGAGTTACACCGCTGTTGAGGCCTGAGCAGGTTGAACAGGTGGTGCAATGGATAGCCGATAGCGCTTCCACACAGTTGTCCACCAGCCAGTCATCCACACAGTCTCACTCTGACCCTCCTTCCTCCACACCTGGCCAACAGAGTCATCCCACCCTTGACCCCTCCCAGGAGCTCTTTTCGGGTCCTTTTTCAGATGTGCCGGAAGAATCCCAGGAGCTAGCAGAGGAATTTGTTTGTAGTGATGCCCAAACACTTGAGTTTCGCCATCTCCTGCTGATGTGGACCATGAACCAGCATCTGTTATCATGAGCGATGATGATGATGAGATGCAGTTGCCATCAAGGAGGCTGTTGGAATGTCCAGTGGGCAGGAGGAGGAGCAGAGTGAGGAAGAGGAGGTGGTGGATGACGAAATGACCGACCCCACTTGGCCAGGGGTGATGTCCAGCGGGGAAAGCAGTGGAGAGGTGGTGGTCTGCGCAGCACCGAAAAAGGCAGCAAGAGGCAGAGGGATGTCCACAGGCAGAGGGATGTCCAGAGGCAGAAGGGATGTCCAGAGGCAGAGGGATGTCCACAGGCAGAGGGATGTCCAGAGGCAGAGGACAGTCCAGACAGAGTAGTGAGGCCACAGCCAGCACGGGCCGAAGCTGTTCCCGGCAGCGGGCAGTCGCGCGAAGCTCCCCCATCGAGGCCTCGTACTTCTGTTGGTGTGGAGATTTTTTAATGTTTTGTGCGGATGACAAACTGAGCGCGGTTTGCACACTCTGCCACTCAAAACTGAGTAGGGGCTCTGAGAAGAGCAATCTGACCACCTCAGGGCATGCGGCGTCACTTGGAAGTCAAGCACTGGGCTGAGTGGGAGAGAGCAAACGCAATACAACCTGCGCCCGGTCCCTGCTGCCACTGCCTCTTCCCCTTTGTTGTGTGCTGCCACTGCGGTCCAGACCTCCAGCCAGGACACCTCCACATCTGCCTCTGCCTCGGCTACTTTGGGGCCTTCTCCTTCAGCCTCCCCTTCCCCGCCTCTTCGCCTGCACCTTCACACTCCTCGTCCCATCAACTGTCCATCTCGCAGGCGTTCGACCGCAGGCGGAAGTACGCCTCGAGTCACCCCCAAGCCCAAGCCTTAAACTGCCACATCTCCAAACTGCTGGCCCTGGAGATGTTGCCGTTTAGGCTTGTGGAGACGCGGCCTTCCGCGACCTGATGGCGGCTGCCGCACCTCGCTATTCCGTCCCTAGCCACCACTACTTTTCCCGGAGTGCCGTCCCCGCCCTGCACCAGCACGTGTCGCGTAACATCAGGCGGGCCCTGAGGTACGCAGTCAGCGCAAAGGTCCACTTGACCACCGACTCGTGGACAAGCGCTTGCGGCCAGGGACGCTACATCTCTTTGACGGCACACTGGGTGAATGTAGTGGAAGCGGGGACGGGGTCGCAAACAGAGACGGCCTACCTACCACCCCCGCCCAAGATTGCCAGCACGGGTTCTGATAAACCCCCCCTCCTCCTCCTCCTCCTCTGCCTTAACATCGCCCTCAGCCGCTAGCTGGAAGCGTTGCAGCACTGGCGCGGGGAGACGTCAGCAGGCGGTGCTTAAGCTCATCAGCTTGGGCGACAGGAAGCACAGCGCCCCAGAGGTGAGGGACGCCATATTGCAGCAGACGGAGATGTGGCTGTCGCCGCTGCAGCTAGGACCAGGCATGGTCGTGTGCGATAACGGCCGTAACCTGGTGGCGGCTCTGGAGCTTGCCGAACTCGATCACGTACCATGCCTGGCCCACGTTTTTAATCTGGTAGTCCAAAAATTTCTAAAGACTTACCCCAACCTGGCAGAGCTACTGGTGAAAGTGCGGCGCTTGTGCGCTCACTTTCGGAAGTCAACTGTAGCTGCTGCTAGCTTAAAAAAACTCCAGCAACGCCTCCATTTGCTCTGAACATCGGCTGTTGTGCGACCTGCCGACTCGCTGGAATTCCACCCTATTCCATGTTGGCCCAGGGTGTGTGAGCAGCAGAGAGCATTGATGGAGTACCAGATTATGAATCCACGCGTGCTCCAACTCAGCTCCTCAGTTTGCCAACCACGAGTGGCCATGGCATGGCAGGACATATGCGATTGTACTGCGTATCTTTGAGGAGTCACCAAGAAGGTCAGCAGCGAGGACGCTATAGTGAGCGTAACCATCCCGCTCCTATGCGTCCTTAAAGAATCGCTCATCGCAATAAGGGAGGAACGCATTGCACGCAGAGGAGACGGGGGTAGGAGGAGACGCAATCGGAGCTACACAGTCAGACCACACTTTTGTCTGCCTTCACGGTGGCAGTTGCAGGAGGAGGAGGATGAGGAGGAGGACGACGTGGAGGTGGCTGTGGAAGAGGAGGAGGATGCTGGCGGCGAGGGTAGCAGTCAGGCTGTGTGCGTCCCATTGGTTCAGCGCGGATGGGGCGGAGAGAAGGCGGAAGAGGAAGAGGAGGAAATGGCAAGTGATTCCTTCAGGTGGGGGCAGTGAGGTCATGCCTATTCAGAGTCTGGCACCACATGGCTGACTTCATGCTGGGCTGCTTTTCCCGGGACACACGTGTTGTCCGGATAGTGGAGAACAAACTGTACTGGGTCTTCGCAATCCTGGACCCCCGCGTATAAAGATAACGTCTCTTCTTTTATTCCGGTAGAGGAGAGGACGAATCGATTGCTGGAATACCAGAGGGAACTCGTGCAGAACATGATGGAGATTTTCCCACCCACCATCGCTGGCGGCAGAGAGGAGAGGGTCTCCAGAGTCCCACAACATCTATCAGGCCCACAGCCACCAGGGGAACACTCTCCAAGGTGTGGGACACGTTCATGGCACCCCCTCGTGCAACTTCCATCACTGCGGGGCCCGCTATCAGCAGGAGGGACAAGTATCGGCGGATGTTGCGGGGAGTACCTGGCAGACCGTACCCCTGTCCTCCCCGATCCCTCGGCGTCCTACACTTACTGGGTCTCCAAGTTGGACACGTGGCTGGAACTGTCCCTGTACGCCTTGGAGGTGCTTGCCTGCCCTGCCGCCAGCATGCTATCAGAAAGGGTGTTCAGCGCAGCCGGGGGCATTATAACCGATAAGCGCAGCCGCCTGTCAACCGACAGTGCGGACAGGCTGACGCTAATCAAAATGAACAGCAAGTGGATTGACCCGGACTTTGCTTCTCCAACCGTGGAAAGCAGCCAAAAGTGAAGTGCCATCTGTATGAAGTGCCATTTCCTCCTCCACCTCCTCCTCCTCCTTTAACCGCCCGTAGAATTGCTCCGTAAATAAGAAAAATTTATTATAATTTAATGGCTCACCTCTTCGGGCCTCCACAAAATGGTTTAAGGCAGGTCTCACCTCATTGGGCCTCCATATATATTTTTTAACAGGTCTCACCTCTTGGCCTCCCACATAACTCTCCTCTCTCACGCAGGTTCTCACCTCTTGGGCCTGCACAAAATGTTTAAGAGGTCTCACCTCTTGGCCTCCAATAATTTTTAAGAGGTCTCACTCTTGGGGCCTCCGCAAAATGTTTAAGAGGTCTCAACCTCTTGGGCCTCCACATAATTTTAAAACAGGTCTCACCTCTTGGGCCTCCACCAAGTAATTTTTAAAGAAGGTCTCCACCTCTTGGGCCTGCCACAAAAATGTTTAAGAAGGTCTCAACCTCTTGGGCCTCAAACAAAATCTTAAGAGGTCTCACCTCTTGGGCCCTCGCACAAACATGCCTCTAAGAGCGTCTCCACCTCTTGGGCCTCCACATACCACTTTGTTAAGAGGTCTCACCTCTTGGGCCCTCCACAAAAATGTTTAAGAGGTCTCACCTCTTGGGCCTCCACATAATTTTTAAGGTCTCACCTCTTGGGCCTCCACATAATTTTTAAAGAGTCTCACCTCTTGGGCCTCCACAAAATTTTAAGAGGTCTCACCTCTTGGGGCCTCCACAAAATCTTTAAGAGGTCTCACCTCTTGGGCCTCCAACAAATTTTAAGAGGTCTCACCTCTTGGGCCTCCACAAAATGTTTAAGAGGTCTCACCTCTTGGGCCTCCACATAATTTTAAGAGGTCTCACCTCTTGGGCCTCCACATAATTTTTAAGAGGTCTCACCTCTTGGGCCTCCACAAAATCTTTAAGAGGTCTCACCTCTTGGGCCTCCACAAAATCTTTAAGAGGTCTCACCTCTTGGGCCTCCACAAAATCTTTAAGAGGTCTCACCTCTTGGGCCTCCACAAAATCTTTAAGAGGTCTCACCTCTTGGCCTCCACAAAATGTTTAAGAGGTCTCACCTCTTGGGCCTCCACATAATTTTTAACAGGTCTCACCTCTTGGGCCTCCACATAATTTTTAAGAGGTCTCACCTCTTGGGCCTCCACAAAATCTTTAAGAGGTCTCACCTCTTGGGCCTCCACAAAATCTTTAAGAGGTCTCACCTCTTGGGCCTGCACAAAATGTTTAAGAGGTGTCACCTCTTGGGCCTCCACATAATTTTTAACAGGTCTCACCTCTTGGGCCTCCACATAATTTTTAAGAGGTCTCACCTCTTGGGTCTCCACATAATTTTTAAGAGGTCTCACCTCTTGGGCCTGCCACAAAATGTTTAAGAGGTCTCACCTCTTGGGCCTCCACAAAATCTTTAAGAGGTCTCACCTCTTGGGCCTCCACAAAATCTTTAAGAGGTCTCACCTCTTGGGCCTCCACAAAATCTTTAAGAGGTCTCACCTCTTGGGCCTCCACAAAATCTTTAAGAGGTCTCACCTCTTGGGCCTCCACATAATTTTTAACAGATCTCACCTCTTGGGCCTCCACATAATTTTTAAGAGGTCTCACCTCTTGGGCCTCCACAAAATATTTAAGAGGTCTCACCTCTTGGGCCTCCACAAATCTTTAAGAGGTCTCACCTCTTGGGCCTGCACAAAATCTTTAAGAGGTCTCACCTCTTGGGCCTCCACAAAATCTTTAAGAGGTCTCACCTCTTGGGCCTCCACATAATTTTTAAGAGGTCTCACCTCTTGGGCCTCCACAAAATGTTTAAGAGGTCTCACCTCTTGGGCCTCCACATAATTTTTAACAGGTCTCACCTCTTGGGCCTCCACATAATTTTAAAGAGGTCTCACCTCTTGGGCCTCCACAAAATCTTTAAGAGGTCTCACCTCTTGGGCTCCACAAAATCTTTAAGAGGTCTCACCTCTTGGGCCTCCACAAAATCTTTAAGAGGTCTCACCTCTTGGGCCTCCACATAATTTTTAAGAGGTCTCACCTCTTGGGCCTCCACAAAATGTTTAAGAGGTGTCACCTCTTGGGCCTCCACATAATTTTAAAGAGGTCTCACCTCTTGGGCCTCCACAAAATCTTTAAGAAGTCTCACCTCTTGGGCCTCCACAAAATCTTTAAGAGGTCTCACCTCTTGGGCCTCCACAAAATCTTTAAGAGGTCTCACCTCTTGGGCCTCCACAAAATCTTTAAGAGGTCTCACCTCTTGGGCCTCCACAAAATGTTTAACAGGTCTCACCTCTTGGGCCTCCACATAATTTTTAACAGGTCTCACCTCTTGGGCCTCCACATAATTTTTAAGAGGTCTCACCTCTTGGGCCTCCACAAAATCTTTAAGAGGTCTCACCTCTTGGGCCTCCACAAAATCTTTAAGAGGTCTCACCTCTTGGGCCTGCACAAAATCTTTAAGAGGTCTCACCTCTTGGGCCTCCCCAAAATCTTTAAGAGGTCTCACCTCTTGGGCCTCCACATAATTTTTAACCCGTCTCACCTCTTGGGCCTCCACATAATTTTAAGAGGTCTCACCTCTTTAGCCTCCACACAATTTTTAAGAGGTCTCACCTCTTTAGCCTCCACACAATTTTTAAGACGTCTCACCTCTTGGGCCTCCACATAATTTTTAAGAGGTCTCACCTCTTGGGCCTCCACATAATTTTTAAGAGGTCTCAGCTCTTGGGCCTCCACATAATTTTTAAGAGGTCTCAGCTCTTGGGCCTCCACATAATTTTTAAGAGGTCTCACCTCTTTAGCCTCCACACAATTTTTAAGACGTCTCACCTCTTGGGCCTCCACAAAATTTTCCATGAGCCTCTGGCCAGCCACGGCCTCTTCATGCCTTTTGCGGTCCTACGCATCCCTCAACATCCCCACTGCTTTACCTGCTAGACATGACACTGGGCCAGGTCGGGTCACTGACATCTCTAGCGCCAACAATTTGGGCATTTTAAGGCTTCTGCCATGTGTTTGAGTTGTTTTTACATTTTAAAGAAGACATGTCTGACCACATTTCACACACATACACAATGACAATTAGGGGTGGGGTCTATTTGCTTTCCCCCTTGCCTATGCCATCTGTGGTTGTCATAGGCAACGTGATTTTAAGGGGTTGCAGAATTTCATCTTCTTTTTTGTCTAGTTTGGCTTGGGGTCCATGGCAATGTAGAGGAAAGAAGGTTTCCTTGTATGGTCTCACTTTACAGAGAGGTTACATTGTCTTTGGAGTGTATTGTTGAGAGGCTGTGATAGTGGCGTTAATAGTGCGACTTGGGCGCGTTATATGCACCCAGACATGCTTCCCCTGCTGTCCCAGTTGCATTCCAGCAGTGTTGGCATCCTTTTCTGAGGTTTCAGGGTGGACTTGGTGACCTCCAAGTGGTCGAATTGAGATTTCCAAGTGGCGAGCATTTTTTCCCCATAGACTTTAATGGGATTCGATATTCGGTCGAATAGTCGAATTTCGCGGTCTATTCGAATCGAATTTCGAACTTTCGAATATTTCACTACTCGCTCATCTCTAGTAATGAAGTATTATACTGTACCAACGCTCAGGAGATCAGATGTTCCAATAAGCTTTTTTCCACAACACAGTCCTTTATTATTAAAAAAAAGGAAACAAAATCTATACTACACATAATTGATATTTCCTGAAAAGTCTTTCACTTTCATTGATTTGGCTGTCAAATTCTATTTAGTTCAAATTAATTCAATGTAAGAATGAGCGAACCAAACTTTACTATTTTTCGAATGACAGACAAACCCAAACCTTTTCAGGTTCGTTTCAGATGAATCCAGTAAAATGGTGCGGAGCGCCATTTTACTGCAAATGTCGGTGGGAAAAAAAGCACTAGCAAGGAAGAAGAAGGGTTCTCACATGATCCTGAGAGGAAATGAGGGAGGGCTTGCCCTGATTGGCTCACAGGCAGACAGACAGCCTGCATGAGCCAATCAGTGCTGCAACAGGCAGGGAGGTGCCAAAGCAGAACGTCATGGTGAGCTGGGCTGTGAATGAGGGCGGATTGGTCTTACAGTGTCTGCCAGGAATAAGATCTTAGGGAGTCAGAGACAGTCAGAAATCACAATCAACCTTGTATTCTACTGCCAGGGACAGTAAAGGGAAAGGATACAAGTATAAAGAAGAATTGTCTGTGTAGAATTACACTTCTCTGTGTAAATTCGACTTTGAAAGTGGCAGCTAATGTGTGAGACCTGCCATTTGCTCAGGCCCTTTGAGGAGGTCACTTTATTTGTCAGTCACCAGGACTACGGGATGAATTATATCATTCCACTCCTTCACATCCTGGAGCAGATGCTGATAAATTTGGTTGGCCAAAGGACATTTCACGGCGCCTACATTTCACGGTCACCTGAGCCCTGTTGGGGCTGAACTAGTACAAGTGAAAGAGGAGGTCCAGGATGAGGGCATTAACACCCAGGAATTGTATACAGAAACAGGTAGTTTATCTCCCCAAGCAACACGAGAGAAAGAGGAGAAGCATGAGAAGCATGAGGATCTGGAGGGCGATGAGGAAGCTATAAGTGCGGGGTCACCAGATGCCTATGGAGCATGTTTAGCTTCTGCACCATGTGACTAGGAGAAGGAGGAGGAGCATTAGGACCAGTAGGACCAGTAGAAGATGGGAAGGAAACACAGACACTGTCTGCTGAGGTGGTGGAGCTTTGACTGCTGGAAAATATGGTAGTTAGGAATGCAAGCAGACAGCAAGAGTGGCAAAATAGCGCACCATCAACAAGGCCAGATCTATTCATCTTCATCAGTTGGAAGAGTATAAAAACAATACCGAATCCAGGCTTGTTTTATTTTGACAAAAGTGATGTCTTGGACACTGGTGGAGGACAACTTGGTCCATTTGAATGTCAGCACCCCACCTGCAGTGCGGAAAAACAAATTTGAGATGACACTGGAGGCTGAGCAAGAAAGAGAACATACTGTGAAAGTTCGAGCCACTATTCTAGTCTGCCTGCCCAGAAATCCGTTGTGTCAGGGAACAGGGTATGCGCCAAAGATAGGCCTGAGTGAACCTGGGCATTGAGGCGATAGGTCTCGGCGTGATAATTTGCCTCAGCCTTGCGCAACACGTGAAACAAAACTGCCCCATCATGCTCAGAAGACTGAACTGGCTACTGCTATGGCTTTTGCTGCTTGTTGTGCAGAGAACTTGGTGACTGGGGGGGGGAGCAGGGGAGAGGCCTCCCATTCAGACATGCTGGTGGCATGCTTCTGCTCGCCAAAAGCTGTGGCAAGCTGCATACATTGTTTGCTGGTAATATAATTTCACCTTCCTTTTGGAGTGAGGAAATCATTCCCCCATTTTGCTTTGATAGCGAGTGTCTAAAAGTTTGGCTATCCAGTAATCATCATACTGCTTTATGTCAATGATACACTGGTCAGTGCTTAAGTAAGCATATAGCTTACCATTCTGGCCAGCATGCCCAAGGGGCCAGTTCTTTCCCTCATTGAGAAGATTGGGTGTCGTGGATGGTGTTGTTATCATCCTCTTGCTCCACCACTGATTCCTCCTACAGTGGCAGCTTCTCATCCTCCTACTACTCTTGCCAGGCTAATTAGCTCCAACACCTCATGGCAACGCTTGACTTGACACATGGGAGTGGAAGAGAAGCTTTCCCTGCTACTGTTAGGAACAGGAGCCTATCCGTGAGGAGAAAGTGGAGGAGGCAGATAAGTGTCTGGATGCTAGGCCAATATAATTGTGGGAACGGGGGACAGGGGACAAGGGAAAAGGGGGGGGGGGACGGGGTCAAGTGGACCTGGCCTTATTGCTGGGGTACTGCCTCACCACTGCCTTGAAAAACATTGACTACGGGCTATGAAAGACATGTACATACTGTCTGTAATAGCTGCTCCACTGTGGCATTCACCTTGCCGTGCAGCAAAAATTGAAGGAGTGACCCACATTCTCCACCACATGAGAGTACAAGGCATTGATGGCTTTTTGGGAGAAATAATGCCATCCAGATATCTTACAGTGAGGCTGAGTACACGTCATTAGCACCCTAAAGGCAGCAGACTCTACTACATTGTACAGCTAAAGTGTAATTGGACAGCCAAGTCTGAGGAAGAGTCTGAGTGTGAGAATTAGAAAATGATGATGACGATGTGAAAGACACCGTGCTGCCCATGAATGTAGCCTGGCTTCCCCAAGGGGGACCAGGAAAAGAAGAAAACACTTTTTGCGGTGGCTGGTGGCCACCTTTGTTTGTCCTCAGTATGGGGTGATGCGGCTTCATGTGGCTCAGTAGACCTATGATGCCATGTTTGTGTTTTGCTTGCCCTTGGCTTATTTTACTTGGCTTAGCTCTGGCATGTTTTTTACCTAATGCACCCAAAGAGTAAGTAGCATCACCAGATCCCAAAGCAAATATGGTCCTGGCAGTTCTATGAGAGGTACGGCACATCTGCTCTTTTTTTCCTGTCATTGCCACCACCCTTCTTCTTTCATATTGCCTCCTTGATCTGACTCACAGGTCCTGTCAAACACACAATTATCATTGGAGTCCTCACCCTCCCTGACACTTTTTTTAGACTGTGAGATATCAGGGTGGGCTCCTTGAGCCAATCTCAAAAAGGTAACTGCCTGAATGTATGTTATTCAATTAAAACGTATCTTTAATTAAAGGTATTTAGAAAAATAGAGATCTATAAAGTCAATGATAAGTTCCCTTATAATGGATACAAACTAAAAAAGACAACAACCGTGCACGATGGCACCTTCGATCCACCAAAGATACTATATTAGCAGTTGAAAACAAACAACATTTTTGGATGGTCGAACAAATGTTTAGTGCACGGTGGCACAGAAAAGACCAAAAGGAATTAACCCAGTAGTCCTACCATTTCCCAGTAGGCGAGGTCGATAATCCTTGGATTGGTCTTTAGTTCAAATAGAGGTAATCCGGTATGGGTACGTCAGGAAATAATGGTTAAGATAAACCTATAACCATTCCTAGAATGCCCTACAGGGGGAGTGCTACAATGGCCCTAAAAAAAGACTAACCATGGAGCACTCGCTCTGACAAGGGCGACCCCATCCGGAACCGATCCCTCCAATAGGAGACCCTGGATTGCCCTATAACAATTTCCCAGCTCCTTGAGCCCCCTCTACTGCTCTGCTTTGGCCTGTACTGCCTTTGTTGCTACCCCCAGCTCCAATATTGTGGTTATGGGTGCCACTTTTACCACCACCAACACAAATATGTATGGGGTCCCCAGCCTACTCCTGAACCTACTCCTCAGGGAAGGCCAAATACTGGCTACTCTCACACAAGTCATCAACAGGGAAACTCTCTTGACTATGTGCCATATGACATAGCTGGATTTCGTTTCCCCTATTAGAAAAAGGGGCAGTAAAGAGAGAGAAGACGGCATTGAATTGCATTTCTGGGGCTGCCAGGACAAGGAACAGGAGGAACGCTATGATCTTTGGCTCCAATGCTTGGTGTTGGACTCAGAAGTCTCCTGCACATCATTCTGCTGTGACTGAGAGGTTGAGTGAGCTATCACATCCAAAATCTCAGTCTTTTTCTCCTTAAAGCCTCGTTCACATGTCAGTGTTTTGGTCAGTGATTTCCATCAGTGATTGTGAGTCAAAACCAGGATTGGAGCCTCCACAGACCTAAGGTATAAGGGAAAGATCAGCACCTGTTCTGTGTTTAGAACCGCTCCTGGTTTTGGATCAAAATCACTGATGGAAAACACTGACCAAAACACTGATGTGTGAACGAGGCATAATGATAACTGCAGCCTACTTCTACTACTATTGCTACTTCTGCTACTACTACTGTTACTGGTGCTGTTAATACCTATATTCTGGCTCTGGGAAGACAAGTCCTGACCCTGGCTCTTTGTTTGGTACCCTTCCATATTCCTTACATTTTTTAGCCTAATGTACACAGTCACACAACGTATGGAATGGTTTGCAAGTCTGTTTTCTGGAAGAGGTACAGAGAGGTACATTCAAATGTCCTTCCCTTTCCATAAAGACACTGAAGACATTGCTACTGACAATTTACTTTGCAGGATAACAGTCTGAACTGGATGGGCAGATGTCTTTTTCAGCCTTATAAACTATGTTACTATGTAAAATAATGCAGTATCTGTGCCACTAAGAGATTTAAAGTGTTAACCCTCAGTATTGACATATGTTACACATGTATATTTCTATTTTTCCAACCTCATACCAAAAATAAATAAATAATGGAACTATCTAGAGATGCACTAACACAGATTTTGGCCTAGTATTTCATGTTATCAGTCACTCAAATTATCACTCAAAGTTATCACTGAAATCTTCAGTTTGAGATTTCAAATTGTAACCCTCTATATTATAAGAGAAATACTGCATAATTGTATGCCTTATTGCTATATTTTGCAAAATATCACAGAGCAACAGCACTTACACAGACAGAGCCAAGGACTGCAGTGGCAAATGGGAAGCACAGGCAACAGATCACCTCTGAACACGGCGCCCAGGACTGCTGTGGAAAGCAGGGGAACAGCGGCACACAGCAGCCGCTGTTACAATTTATTAATTGTTTTATAAATTTAAGAAGACCCCAAAACATTGGGAAATAGAAAAGAAAATGCAAAGAGAGAGTGCACTGAAGTATAACAATGGCTGGGTGCAGACGGTATACTTGTTTACTCAGCACAAGGTACAGACTAGTCCTGTGGGATCCATGCCTGGTTCATTTTAATGAACGTGAGCTTGTCCATGTTGGCTGTGGACAGGCGGCTGCGCTTGTATGTGATTACCCCCCCCTGCCATTCTAAACACACATTTGGATACTGCACTTTCTGCAGGGCAGGCCAGCAACTCCAAGGCGTAAAGGGCAAGCTCAGGCCATGTACCCAATTTGGAGACTCAGAATTTGAATGGAGCAGACCCATCAGTCAGTATGTGTAGGCATGTGCACATGTACTTTTCCACCATGTTGCTGAAATCCCTCCGAGCCACTTGTGAAAGACTGGCCTGATAACTGTGGAAATGATCCCTCTTCCTCCTCTTCTTCCTCCTGTGGTCACGTCCTCTTCCATTATCGCCTGTGCCTGAAGTGTTTTTTCAAGGAGACATAGAAGTGGGATAGTAAGGCCTCATGCACACGACCATATATATTTTGCAGTCCGCGAAAATGGATCCGCGAAGAGTACGGAGGACATCCGTGTGCATTCCGTATTTTGCTGAATGGAATAGCTGGCCCCTAATAGAACAGTACTATCATTGTCCGTAATGCGGACAATAATAGGACATGTTCCGCAGAATGGAAATATGGACATACGGAAATAGAATGCACACAGAGTACCTTCTGTTTTTTTTGTGGACCAATTGAAATGAATGGTTCCGCATACGGTCCGCAATAAAAACGGAACGGACACGGAAATAAAATATGTTTGTGTGCAAGAGCCCTAACGCTGAGGACTGCTTCTTCGGCACTGGCCATATTGGTGGAGTACAGTGCAACACGGCACACACATCCCGAATGGAGGCCCACTCATTGGTGGTGAAGTGGTGCTGTTCCGCAGAGCGACTAACCCGTGCATGCTGCACTTGAAACTTCACAATCTCCTGCTGCTTGCACTGTCTCTTCAGCATGTGCAAGGTGGAGTTCCAACTTGTGGGTATGTCACGTATAAGGCGGTGAGCGGGAAGGCCGAAGTTACGCTGCAGCGCAGACAGGTGAGCAGAAGCAGGGTGAGAGCGCTGAAAGTGCACACAGACGGCTCACACTTTCTGCAGCAGCTCTGACATATAAGGTTAATTTTTCAGGAACCTCTGCACCACCAAATTCAGCAGATGCGCCAGGCAAGGGATCTGTGTCAAACCGGCTAGCCCCAGAGCTCCTATTAGATTTCAGCCATTGTCGCATACAGCGAGGCCAGGCTTGAGGCTCAGCGGCACCAACCACTCATCGGTCTGTTGTTCCATGCCCATCCACAACTCCTGTGCGGTGTGGGGTTTTCCCCCCAAACAGATGAGTTTCAAAACAGCCTGCTGTCATTTCCCCTGGCTGTGTTGAAGTTGGTGGTGAAGGTGTTAGCTGACTGGATGGGGAGGTGATAGAGGAGGAAGTGGAGTAGGAGGAGAAGGCAACCAGAAATGTCCTGAAATCCTCTGTGGTAGGACATGTGCCAAACTGCTATCAACCTCAGCCTCAGGCGCCACTGCATTTATCTGGATCTTGGATCCAAAGCTCAATTCACTCATTCCTAATGACAATCATAAACTATCCAAGATCAGAAGGCTGTACATGCTAGCAAGGTATTTACTGTTTATTAGTGATGATCGAGCACCACGATGCTCGGGTGCTCTGGCCGAACACTAGGTGGTGCTCGAGTGCTCGGCCGAGCACCCAAGTATAATGGTAGTCAATGGGAACAGACCAGGCACCCCCTGCTCTGCAGAGGAGAGGGTGTCTGGTTCATAGGGAAACGTGAGAAAATGGTGGAAACAGCACTGAAATGGAGAGGGAACAGCATGGGGAGGATGTCTGGATGCATCTTGGACACAGAAGTCGCTGCTATTAACGATGATGCCCGAGTATTACGCCACTTTTACGGAATGACAATAATACCCCCCAAAAAAATAGCTAACATCGATTTTAGAGGAAATATTGTTAGGAAAAATATTTACTTGTACATAAAGTGAAAGTGCTGCCAAAAATTACACGGATGAGGCACTCCGATACAACCAGTATATCACATAAAGGAGGGCCTCATTCATATTGTGGTACAATTGTTCATGAGGTGGGACTCCTACACTCATAAAGCCTATGCACAAAGTGAAAGGGCTGCCAAAAATTACAAGGAACAGGCACTCCAATACACCCTTTATTACACATAAAGTAGGACATCAGGCACACCCTTGAAAAATTAGAATTGATGGCCTGCTGCTGACACTCAAAAACAATAGCGGTGACATGCTGCTGCTGAGCTGAGCGTCTAAAAAATTCTTGTTGACATGTTACTGAGCTGACCGTATAAAAAATTCTGGGTGACATGCTGTTGAGCAGAGCATCTAAAAAATTCTGGGTGACATGCTGCTGAGCTGACCATAAAAAAACATTATGGTTGAGGGCCTGTTGGTGAGCTGACCATCTAAAACATTACGGGTGACATGCTGCTTAGCCGACCGTCTAAAACATTATGGTTTAGGGCCAGCTGGTGAGCTGACCGTCTAAAACATTATGGTTGAGGGCCTGCTGGTGAGCTGACTGTATAAAAAATTATGGTTCAAGGCCAGCTGGTAAACTTAGATGGCATCCTAATATTCAGTTTCATATGATGGAGGATGAGGAGGAAGAGAACGAGAAGAGGAAGGGGTACATGGGAATACAGTGTACTCAATACACCCTGAAAGCCACATTTAAGGTTCTTTCATGTTAAGCCGCTTTCCTCTGGTGGAGTAGAGAAGTCAAGGACAATCCAGGCCTTGTTCATTTTGATAAGCGTCAACCTGTCAGCATTTTCAGTTGACAGACGGAGGCGCTTAACAGTAATTATGCGCTCAGCGGCACTAAATACCCGCTGGCGGCAGGGCAGGCCAGCACCTCCAAGGCGTAGAGTGCCATTTCGTGCCACGTGTCCAGCTTAGACACCCAATAATTATACGGCACAGATGGATTGCTGAGGATGTTGACATGGTCAGCTAGGTACTCCTTTACCATCTTCCAAAACTTTTCCCTCCTTGTGACACTAGGCTGCTCATCAGGGTGAGGGTGCTGACGGGGTGTCATAAAACTGTCCCCGGCCTTGGAGAGTGTTGCCCTGCCTTTGTTTGGAACTGCTGTGTGTTCCCCTCGTCTCCCCTCCTCGGGTTGCCAAGGAACTACGTACTCTGCCGCCAGCGTTTTCAGATGGAAATTTTGGGAGCAATTTTTCTACAAGGGCCTTCTGGTATTGCAACATTTTACTTGTCCTCTCCACCGCAGGAATGAGAGATGAGAAGTTCTCTTAATAGCAAGGGTTGAGAAGGGTGAAAAACCAGTAATCCATGTTGCCTAATATGCGTATAGAGCGAGGGTCACGGGAGAGGCAGCATAGCATGAAGTCAGCCTTGTGTGCCAGAGTCCCAACAGACAAGGCTTCGCTCTCCCCACCAGGAGCATGACTCTCAATATCATCCTCGTCCTCTTCCTCCTCTTCGGCCTATCCACACCAAAGAGATGGTGTAAATGTGCTATGGCTACCATGTGTAGCAGTGGCAACCGTCTCCTGCTCCTTCTCCTACTCCTCCTCATCATCCTCCTCTTCCAATTCACGCTGAGAAGACGACCCAAGGGTGGTCTGGCTATCACCCTGTGTAGGGTCTTCTCCCATTTCCACCTCATCCACATGCAGAGCGTCAGCCTTTATTGTGAGCAGTACGCTTTTTAGTAGACACAGAAGTGGGATGGTTACGCTGATAATTGCATTATTGCCGCTTTCATCTGTGTAGATTCTTCAAAATTGGCGTAAAACCTCACTTAGGTCACACAATGCCCACTCATGCTTGTGAAGAGCGGAAGCTGATAGAAGGCGCCGACCATGTTGCAGCTGGTATCTACTACTGCCTGCTGCTCACAAAGCTGCCCAACATGTGGAAGGTTGAGTTTCCATCGATTCTCAGGTCACACACAGTCGACCGTTGC
>ONZH01008467.1:0-22821 GCA_900303285.1 Rhinella marina
TATAGACCATGAAGATCGTTATAGACCATGAAGATTATACCAGTGTCTATAGACCATGAAGATTATACCAGTGTCTATAGACCATACTTCATTCCACACTAATTGTTTAATTTCTACAGATCACTCTGAGAATTTTCTGATAACCTCAAGGAATGTTCTCTCGATCCTACGGTTGTTGACCCCGTTGTTGTGCCCAATGGTGCGTTTGGGTGCCCCATAATCCACTCATTATTTTTCCTACTTGGAAATCTTTCTTACAATCCTGGTCTTTGATTTGTTCTTCAATAATGTCTAGACAACATTCAAGGAATGCCTAAAGTCCTTGAACCCCATGGTTGTTGACCCCATTGCGGTACCTAATGTCTTCTATGTATGGTTATGTCCAGATGTAACAGATATGGGCATCAACTTTGTGCCACCTTTATAATTCACTCAACAAAAATTGTTGAATCATTCAGAGAATTCCCTGAAGCTGGTAACATGAAGGAACTTATCGTGGACCTCATGGTAGTTGACCCCACTGTGGTGCCGCTGAAGCCTTCGTTTCCTGACCCAGGGCTGTATTATTTCCTCTGTCTGCCTCCACCGCATTGTGTATTCAGCAGAGATTGTAGTAATGTCTGATTGTTCCATCTTCTGGTACATGTCGTTGTGCCTTCTGAGACAGCTGCAGTTAAGTAACCACAGGCAGGAAGTCACCGAGTTTATACAAGTGCAGGCTATATGACTAAGTGAGTTCTGAATGACTCGTATACTGCACCGGCTGACTAAAGGTGCTGGCATGATGGTGTGACATTGGCCTGCTATCCAAACCCCAATTTAAAAAGTGAAGGACTGTTGACCTTGCTAGAAGATATATAACATACATGTAGAATGGCATCTCCTCATCTTCTGATCATCTAAGGTGCCCCCCCCCCCCATATATTCTGGTTATCGGCCCATCACTGAACCAGGCAGAACTATCAGGCCATATTTGTCTGGTTTGATTCAACACCTTCCCCCAATAATATCACACACCAGATAGCGTGGTCCTCTGGATAGGGTTGTCGTCCACTTTTTTTTCTCTATGTCATATGATATCAGATAAATGAGTTAAATATCTTCTCATATTGTAGATTCCAAGTTGCCACCATCCCAGACCGTGATCGAGATGTGTCCTTTTTATGCACTCTGATATGACTAATTTCATGTGAATAGGCCTCTGTTTATTCACAGGGCCCCACATTCTATGAAATTGGCCCTGCTTTGGACCCATTCCTGTGTTTCAGTGCTTAGTACTGTGCCTGAGACCCCGGGGGATGCAGCTAATAGGGACACTGATGACCAGTCCTGAGAGCTCAGGTATATGTGGGTGGTGAGAACTGGACCTGAGACCCGGGGTGTAAACAATCACTGGGGTCACTGATGACCAGTCCTGAGATCTCAGGTATATGTGGGTGGTGAGGACTGGACCTGAGACCCGGGTGTAACCAATCACTGGGGTCACTGATGACCAGTCCTGAGATCTCAGGTATATGTGGGTGGTGAGAACTGGACCTAAGACCCGGGGTGTAAACAATCACTGGGACACTGATGATTGGTCCTGAGATCTCAGGTATAAGTGGGTGATGAGAACTGGACCTGAGACCCCGGGGTGTAAACAATCACTGGGGTCACTGATGACCAGTCCTGAGAATCTCAGGTATATGTGGGTGGTGAGAACTGGACCTAAGACCCGGGGTGTAAACAATCACTGGGACACTGATGATTGGTCCTGAGATCTCAGGTATAAGTGGGTGATGAGAACTTGGACCTGAGACCCGGGGTGTAAACAATCACTGGGGTCACTGATGACCAGTCCTGAGATCTCAGGTATATGTGGGTGGTGAGGACTGGACCTAAGACCCGGGTGTAAACAATCACTGGGGTCACTGATGACCAGTCCTGAGATCTCAGGTATATGTGGGTGGTGAGAACTGGACCTGAGACCCGGGGTGTAAACAATCACTGGGACACTGATGATTGGTCCTGAGATCTCAGGTATAAGTGGGTGCTGAGAACTGGACCTGAGACCCGGGGGTGTAAACAATCACTGGGACCACTGATGATTGGTCCTGAGATCTCAGGTATAAGTGGGTGATGAGGACTGGACCTGAGACCCGGGGTGTAAACAATCACTGGGGTCACTGATGACCAGTCCTGAGATCTCAGGTATATGTGGGTGGTGAGGACTGCACCTGAGACCCGGGTGTAAACAATCACTGGGGTCACTGATGACCAGTCCTGACATCTCAAGTAAATGTGGGTGGTGAGGATGGACCTGAGACCCGGGGTGTAAACAATCACTGGGACACTGATGATTGGTCCTGAGATCTCAGCGTTATAAGTGGGTGGTGAGAACTGGACCTGAGACCCGGGGTGTAAACAATCACTGGGACACTGATGATTGGTCCTGAGATCTCAGGTATAAGTGGGTGATGAGGACTGGACCTGAGACCCGGGGTGTAAACAATCACTGGGGTCACTGATGACCAGTCCTGAGATCTCAGGTATATGTGGGTGGTGAGGACTGGACCTGAGACCCGGGTGTAAACAATCACTGGGGTCACTGATGACCAGTCCTGAGATCTCAGGTATATGTGGGTGGTGAGGACTGGACCTTAGACCTGGGGTGTAAACAATCACTGGGACACTGATGACCAGTCCTGAGATCTCAGGTATCTGTGGGTGGTGAGGACTGGACCTGAGACCCGGGGTGTAAACAATCACTGGGACACTGATGACCAGTCCTGACATCTCAGGTATATGTGGGTGATGAGGACTGGACCTGAGACCTGGGGTGTAAACAATCACTGGGGTCACTGATGACCAGTCCTGAGATCTCAGGTATAAGTGGGTGATGAGGACTGGACCTGAGACCTGGGGTGTAAACAATCACTGGGGTCACTGATGACCAGTCCTGACATCTCAGGTATATGTGGGTGGTGAGAACTGGACCTGAGACCCGGGGTGTAAACAATCACTGGGACACTGATGATTGGTCCTGAGATCTCAGGTATAAGTGGGTGATGAGGACTGGACCTGAGACCTGGGGTGTAAACAATCACTGGGGTCACTGATGACCAGTCCTGACATCTCAGTATATGTGGGTGATGAGGACTGGACCTGATACCCGGGGTGTAAACAATCACTGGGACACTGATGACCAGTCCTGAGATCTCAGGTATAAGTGGGTGATGAGGACTGGACCTGAGACCTGGGGTGTAAACAATCACTGGGGGTCACTGATGACCAGTCCTGACATCTCAGATATATGTGGGTGATGAGGACTGGACCTGAGACCCGGGGTGTAAACAATCACTGGGACACTGATGACCAGTCCTGACATCTCAGGTATATGTGGGTGGTGAGAACTGGACCTGAGACCCGGGGTGTAAACAATCACTGGGACACTGATGATTGGTCCTGAGATCTCAGGTATAAGTGGGTGCTGAGAACTGGACCTGAGACCCGGGGTGTAAACAATCACTGGGACACTGATGATTGGTCCTGAGATCTCAGGTATAAGTGGGTGATGAGGACTGGACCTGAGACCCGGGGTGTAAACAATCACTGGGGTCACTGATGACCAGTCCTGAGATCTCAGGTATATGTGGGTGGTGAGGACTGCACCTGAGACCCGGGTGTAAACAATCACTGGGGTCACTGATGACCAGTCCTGACATCTCAAGTAAATGTGGGTGGTGAGGACTGGACCTGAGACCCGGGGTGTAAACAATCACTGGGACACTGATGATTGGTCCTGAGATCTCAGGTATAAGTGGGTGGTGAGAACTGGACCTGAGACCCGGGGTGTAAACAATCACTGGGACACTGATGATTGGTCCTGAGATCTCAGGTATAAGTGGGTGATGAGGACTGGACCTGAGACCCGGGGTGTAAACAATCACTGGGGTCACTGATGACCAGTCCTGAGATCTCAGGTATATGTGGGTGGTGAGGACTGGACCTGAGACCCGGGTGTAAACAATCACTGGGGTCACTGATGACCAGTCCTGAGATCTCAGGTATATGTGGGTGGTGAGGACTGGACCTTAGACCTGGGGTGTAAACAATCACTGGGACACTGATGACCAGTCCTGAGATCTCAGGTATCTGTGGGTGGTGAGGACTGGACCTGAGACCCGGGGTGTAAACAATCACTGGGACACTGATGACCAGTCCTGACATCTCAGGTATATGTGGGTGATGAGGACTGGACCTGAGACCTGGGGTGTAAACAATCACTGGGGTCACTGATGACCAGTCCTGAGATCTCAGGTATAAGTGGGTGATGAGGACTGGACCTGAGACCTGGGGTGTAAACAATCACTGGGGTCACTGATGACCAGTCCTGACATCTCAGGTATATGTGGGTGGTGAGAACTGGACCTGAGACCCGGGGTGTAAACAATCACTGGGACACTGATGATTGGTCCTGAGATCTCAGGTATAAGTGGGTGATGAGGACTGGACCTGAGACCTGGGGTGTAAACAATCACTGGGGTCACTGATGACCAGTCCTGACATCTCAGGTATATGTGGGTGATGAGGACTGGACCTGAGACCCGGGGTGTAAACAATCACTGGGACACTGATGACCAGTCCTGAGATCTCAGGTATCTGTGGGTGGTGAGGACTGAAACTGAGACCCGAGGTGTAAACAATCACTGGGGTCACTGATGACCGGTCCTGAGACCTCAGGTATATGTGGGTGGTGAGGACTGGACCTGAGACCCGGGGTGTAAACAATCACTGGGACACTGATGACAGTCCTGAGATCTCAGGTATATGTGGGTGGTGAGGACTGGACCTGAGACCTGGGGTGTAAACAATCACTGGGACACTGATGACCAGTCCTGAGATTCTCAGGTATATGTGGGGTGGTGAGGACTGGACCTTAGACCCGGGTGTAAACAATCACTGGGGTCACTGATGACCAGTCCTGACATCTCAGGTATATGTGGGTGGTGAGAACTGGACCTGAGACCCGGGGTGTAAACAATCACTGGACACTGATGATTGGTCCTGAGATCTCAGGTATAAGTGGGTGATGAAGGACTGGACCTGAGACCTGGGGTGTAAACAATCACTGGGGTCACTGATGACCAGTCCTGACATCTCAGGTATATGTAGGTGATGAGGACTGGACCTGATACCCGGGGTGTAAACAATCACTGGGACACTGATGACCAGTCCTGACATCTCAGGTATATGTGGGTGGTGAGGACTCGACCTTAGACCCGGGGTGTAACAATCACTGGGGTCACTGATGACCAGTCCTGACATCTCAGGTATATGTGGGTGGTGAGGACTGGACCTGAGACCCGGGGTGTAAACAATCACTGGGGTCACTGATGACCAGTCCTGACATCTCAGGTATATGTGGGTGGTGAGAACTGGACCTTAGACCCGGGGTGTAAACAATCACTGGGGTCACTGATGACCAGTCCTGCCATCTCAGGTATATGTGGGTGGTGACGACTGAACCTGAGACCGGGGTGTAAACAATCACTGGGACACTGATGACCAGTCCTGAGATCTCAGGTATAAGTGGGTGATGAGGACTGGACCTGAGACCTGGGGTGTAAACAATCACTGGGGTCACTGATGACCAGTCCTGACATCTCAGGTATATGTGGGTGGTGAGACTAGACCTGAGACCCGGGGTGTAAACAATCACTGGGACACTGATGATTGGTCCTGAGATCTCAGGTATAAGTGGGTGATGAGGACTGGACCTGAGACCTGGGGTGTAAACAATCACTGGGGTCACTGATGACCAGTCCTGACATCTCAGGTATATGTGGGTGATGAGGACTGGACCTGAGACCCGGGGTGTAAACAATCACTGGGACACTGATGATTGGTCCTGAGATCTCAGGTATAAGTGGGTGATGAGGACTGGACCTGAGACCTGGGGTGTAAACAATCACTGGGGTCACTGATGACCAGTCCTTACATCTCAGGTATATGTGGGTGGTGAGAACTGGACCTGAGACCCGGGGTGTAAACAATCACTGGGACACTGATGACCAGTCCTGAGATCTCAGGTATCTGTGGGTGGTGAGGACTGAACCTGAGACCCGAGGTGTAAACAATCACTGGGACACTGATGATTGGTCCTGAGATCTCAGGTATAAGTGGGTGATGAGGACTGGACCTTAGACTGGGGTGTTAAACAATCACTGGGGTCACTGATGACCAGTCCTGACATCTCAGGTATATGTGGGTGATGAGGACTGGACCTGAGACCCGGGGTGTAAACAATCACTGGGACACTGATGACCAGTCCTGAGATCTCAGGTATCTGTGGGTGGTGAGGACTGAACCTGAGACCCGGGGTGTAAACAATCACTGGGACACTGATGACCAGTCCTGAGATCTCAGGTATCTGTGGGTGGTGAGGACTGGACCTGAGACCCGGGAATGTAAACAATCACTGGGTCACTGATGACCGGTCCTGAGACCTCAGGTATATGTGGGTGGTGAGGACTGGACCTGAGACCCGGGGTGTAAACAATCACTGGGACACTGAAGACCAGTCCTGAGATCTCAGGTATATGTGGGTGGTGAGGACTGGACCTGAGACCCGGGGTGTAAACAATCACTGGGGTCACTGATGACCAGTCCTGACATCTCAGGTATCTGTGGGTGGTGAGGACTGGATCTGAGACCCGGGTGTAAACAATCACTGGGACACTGATGACCAGTCCTGAGATCTCAGGTATCTGTGGGTGGTGAGGACTGGACCTGAGACCCGGGGTGTAAACAATCACTTGGGACACTGATGACCAGTCCTGAAATCTCAGGTATATGTGGTTGGTGAGGACTGGACCTGAGACCCCGGGGTGTAAACAATCACTGGGACACTGATGACCAGTCCTGAGATCTCAGGTATCTGTGGGTGGTGAGGACTGGACCTGAGACCCGGGGTGTAAACAATCACTGGGACACTGATGATTGGTCCTGAAATCTCAGGTATATGTGGGTGGTGAGGACTGAACCTGAGACCCGGGGTGTAAACAATCACTGGGACACTGATGACCAGTCCTGAGATCTCAGGTATCTGTGGGTGGTGAGGACTAAAACCTGAGACCCGAGGTGTAAACAATCACTGGGACACTGATGACCAGTCCTGAGATCTTAGGTATCTGTGGGTGGTGAGGACTGGACCTGAGACCCGGGGTGTAAACAATCACTGGGTCACTGATGACCAGTCCTGAAATCTCAGGTATATGTGGGTGGTGAGGACTGAACCTGAGACACGGGGTGTAAACAATCACTGGGACACTGATGACCAGTCCTGAGATCTCAGGTATATGTGGTTGGTGAGGACTGAACCTGAGACCCGGGGTGTAAACAATCACTGTAACACTGATGACCAGTCCTGAGATCTCAGGTATATGTGGTTGGTGAGGACTGGACCTGAGACCCGGGGTGTAAACAATCACTGGGACACTGATGACCAGTCCTGAGATCTCAGGTATATGTGGGTGGTGAGCACTGGACCTGAGACCTGGGGTGTAAACAATCACTTGGACACTGATGACCAGTCCTGAGATCTCAGGTATTTGTGGATGTTGAGGACTGGACCTGAGACCTGGGGTGTAAACAATCACTGGGTCACTGATGACCGGTCCTGAGACCTCAGGTATATGTGGGTGGTGAGCACTGGACATGAGACCTCCTGGGAACACTGATGATCGGTCCTCATATCTCAGGTAAATGTAGGTGGTGACAGCTGGTCCTGGGACGCTGGGTACAAGCACTCAATAGGGACACTGATGACTGGTCTTGACACCTGTCCTTAGACCTCATTGTTCTGCAGGTTTCTGGCTCTGTAACATTCACATAATATTGAATGAAAGCTCCAGTTCAGAGAAGAATTCTCCTCCTCTTCCTTCCCTGCCATAGTCACAGTTCGCACTACTTTGAAGTCTACCACTCGCAGAAGAACATGGAGGTACAAGGTTCAATAGGACTTTACTCCTGGACCAGACTCGGATTCATACTATTTCTCTCAGGTAAATTTACACATCTTACGCAGGGATACAGACTGTTGATGATGGGGGGGCTGTGAGGTTTTTTTTACACTTACAGTAATATATATATATATCCTTTAATTATAGAAAAAGGAACATGTTCAGGATGAGTATATGGGAAGATTCAGTGTGTAAGAAAAAAAGTCGAATATGGAGGTCCATTATAGGTGATTTGTGTAGGCACCATCATAGCTATATAATAGACAAGGGCCATGCGAGATGTGGGAAGATGTGGACAGCATCATACTGATATCATAGATGAAGATCATGTGAGATATAAGGTGATGTAGGCATCATCATAGTGATAGCATAGATGAGGGTCATGTGAGACACGGAGTTATGTACACACCATCATAGTGATGTCAGAGATGAGCGTCATGTAAGATACAGGGTGATGTACGCACCATCATAGTGATATCAGACATGAGGGTCATGTGAGAAACAGGGTGATGTAGAAACCATCATAATGATATCATAGATGAAGATCATGTGAGATACAAGGTGATGTGGACACCATCATAGTGATATCATAGATGAGGGTCATGTGAGATACATTGTGATGTATTTACCATCATAGTGATATAATAGATGATGGTCATGTAAGACACAGAGTGATTTACACACCATCTTAGTGATGTCAGAGATGAGGGTCATGTGATACACAGGATGATGTAGACACAATCATAGTGATATCATAGATGAGGGTCATGTGAAGTACAGGGTGATGTAGGCATCATCATAGTGATATAATAGATGAGGGTTATGTGAGATATGGAATATGTAGGAACCATCATAGTGATATCATAGATGAGCGTCATATGAGATACAGGGTGATGTGGACACCATCATAGTGATATCATAGATGAGGGTCATGTGTGTAGACACCATTATCGTGATATCATAGATGAGGGTCATGTGAGATACATTGTGATGTAGGTACCATCATAGTGATATCATAAATGAGGGTCATGTGGGATATAGGGTGATGTAGGCACCATCATAGTGATATCATAGATGAGGGTCATATGTGTTAACACCATTATCATTATATCATAGATGAGGGTCATGTGAGATACATTGTGATGTAGGCACCATCATAATCATATCATAGATGAAGGTCATGTGGGATGCAGGGTGATGTAGAAACCATCATAGTGATATTATAGATGAGGGTTGTGTGATGTACAGTATGATGTAGGCACCATCATAGTGATATCATAGATGAGGGTCATGTGAAGTACAGGGTGATGTAGGCACCATGATAGTGATATCATAGATGAGGGTCATGTGAAGTACAGGGTAATGTAGGCACCATCATACTGATATCATAGATGAGGGTTATGTGAGATGTGGAAGATGTAGGCACCATCATAGTGATATCAGAGATGAGGGTCTGGAGTCTGAAGCATGAAAGTCCTTATGCTCTGCATTTATTTGTTAGATTTCCATTGCACCGCCATATACCTTGACTAACACTAGACACTACAGACTGTGTAGTGTCCAGTGACTGACAGAGTACAGGTAATCACTCATTATATAGTGTCTAGTGACTGACAGAGTACAGGTAATCACTCATTATATAGTGTCTAGTGACTGACAGAGTACAGGCAATCACTGATTGTAGAGTGCCCAATGACTGACAGAGTACAGGTAATGACTGACTGTATAGTGTCTAGTGACTGACAGAGTACAGGTAATAATTGACTGTATAGTGTCCAGTGACTGGCAGAGCACGAGTAATTACTGATTTTATGGTGTCCAGTGACTGACAGGGTACTGGTAATCATTGATTGTATAGTGTCCAGTGACTGGCAGAGTACAGGTAATCCCTAATTGTATAGTGTCCAGTGACTGACAGAGTACAGGTAATAACTGACTGTATAGAGTCCAGTGACTGGCAGAGCACGAGTAATTACTAATTGTAGAGTGCCCAGTGACTGACAGAGTACAGGTAATCACTGATTGTATGGTGTAGAGTGACTGACAGAGTACAGGTAATCACTGATTGTATAGTATCTAGTGACTGACAGAGTACAGGTAATAACTGATTGTATAGTATCCAGTGACTGGCAGAGTACAGGTAATCACTGATTATATAGTGCCCAATGACTGACAGAGTACAGGTAATCACTGATTGTATGGTGTCCAGTGACTGACAGAGTACCGGTAATCACTGATTGTATAGTATCCAGTGACTGACAAAGTACAGGTAATTACTGATTATATAGTGCCCAATGACTGACAGAGTACAGGTAATCACTGATTGCATAGTGAACAGTGACTGACAGAGTACAGGTAATCACTGATTGTCTAGTGTCCAGTGACTGGCAGAGTACAGGTAATCACTGATTGTCTAGTGTCCAGTGACTGGCAGAGTACAGGTCATCACTGATTGTCTAGTATCCAGTGACTGACAGAGTACAGGTAATAACTGATTGTATAGTATCCAGTGACTGGCAGAGTACAGGTAATCACTGATTATATAGTGCCCAATGACTGACAGAGTACAGGTAATCACTGATTGCATAGTGAACAGTGACTGACAGAGTAAGGTAATCCTGATTATAGTGCCCAGTACAGGAACTGATAAGTGCCAATGACTGACAAAGGTAATCACTGATTGCATAGTGAACAGTGACTGACAGAGTACAGGTAATCGCTGATTGTATAATATCCAGTGGCTAACATAGTACAGGTAATCACTGATTGTATGGTGTCCAGTGACTGACAGAGTACAGGTAATCACTGATTGTATAGTGCCCAGTGACTGACAGAGTACAGGTAATTACTGATTGTCTAGTATCCAGTGACTGACAGAGTACAGGTAATCACTGATTATATAGCGCCCAATGACTGACAGAGTACAGGTAATCACTGACTGTATAGCGTCCAGTGACTGACAGAGTACAGGTAATCACTGATTGCATTGTGCCCAGTGACAGAGTACAGGTAATCACTGATTGTATGGTGTCCAGTGACTGACAGAGTACAGGTAATCACTGATTGTATAGTATCCAGTGACTGGCAGAGTACAGGTAATGACTGATTGTATAGTGAACAGTGACTGACAGAGTACAGGTAATCACTGATTGTATAGTGAACAGTGACTGACAGAGTACAGGTAATCACTGATTGCATTGTGCCCAGTGACAGAGTACAGGTAATCACTGATTGCATTGTGCCCAGTGACAGAGTACAGGTAATCACTGATTGTATAGTATCCAGTGACTGGCAGAGTACAGGTAATGACTGATTGTATAGTGAACAGTGACTGACAGAGTACAGGTAATCACTGATTGTATAGTGAACAGTGACTGACAGAGTACAGGTAATCACCGATTGTATAGTATCCAGTGACTGACAGAGTACAGGTAATCACTGATTGTATGGTGTCCAGTGACTGACAGAGTACAGGTAATCACTGACTATAGCGCCACCTGCTGTTTGTTCATTTTGTTATTTCTTTGACCTGCTCACTGAGAAGGCCGCACATGCTCAGTTTCATCCTTTAGCTGCCTCCTGAGCTGTGATAGGGAGAGCTGAGACATGCCTCCTGAGCTGTGATAGGGAGAGCTGAGACAAGCTTCCTGAGCTGTGATAGGGAGAGCTGAAACACGCCTCCTGAGCTGTGATAGGGAGAGCTGAGACATGCCTCCTGAACTGTGATAGGGAGAGCTGAGACATGCCCCCTGAGCTGTGATAGGGAGAGCTGAAACACGCCTCCTGAGCTGTGATAGGGAGAGCTGAGACGCGCCCCCTGAGCTGTGATAGGGAGAGCTGAGACACGCCTCCTGAGCTGTGATAGGGAGAGCTTAGACACGCCTCCTGAACTGTGATGGGGAGAGCTGAGACACTCCTCCTGAGCTGTGATAGGGAGAGCTGAGACACACACCCCTGAGCTGTGATAGGGAGAGCTGAGACACGCCTCCTGACCTGCAGAAGAAAAGACACTCCCCTTGAGCTGTCAGCTTGATATAAATCTAGCAGAGCAATGAATGTGGAGATCTCTGGATCCATGTGAGGTACAGGGCTGGTTTTAGCTTTGTTAGAAAGAGATTGTCATGTCCTATATGATGTCTGATCTTCATTTTTTACACTAGTCATGGGAGAACCCCTTTAACCACTTCCAGTCTGCCCATTGACTATAAACATCCTGGTAGTGGATTTCTATCTCTGAATGGACGTTTTAAAACGTCCTTGAGCTTTGCCCCCTGTGTGCAGCACCTGTACATAGAAGCTCCATGACTCAGCTGCCTCCTGACAGCCAAGAACACGGAGCTTTAACATGAGACCTTTTTTCCTGGCCTCCAGGCTTTTGATCACTCTGACAAGCTGTCAAAGCCATCACAAATGCTTGTACTATCTCCTCTCATTACGGTCACAGAGCAGATTACAACCACATATGGGGTGTTTCTGCAAACTTCAGAATCAGGAAAATAAATATTCAGGCTTGATTTGTGGTTTACCCTTCTATCTTATGGGAAAAATGAATTAAAATTGAAAATCTGCAAAAAAAAATATATTTATTTTTAAATTTCACCTTCCTTCTGTTTTAATTCTTGTGGGAAATCTAAAGGGTTAACAAACTTTGTAAAAATCAGTTTGGATTACATTGGGGGCTGTAGTTTCTAAAATATATTCATTTATGGGAGGTTTCTATTATTACAGCCCCTCAAAGTCACTTAAGAACCGCAAAGGTCCTTTAAAATTAACTATTGGAAATTTTCATGAAAATCTTAAAAATGACATCTAAAATTTGAAGCCTTCTAACGTCCTCAAAAAATAAAATTACATTTCCAAAATTATGCCAACATAAAGTGGACGTATGGTGAATGTTCATTAATAACAATTTTATTAGATATCCCTATGCAACTTAAAAGCAGAGAAATTAATATTTAAAAAATTGTGGGTTTTTTTTTCAAATTTTTCAGTAAATTTTGGATTTTTTATAAATAAAGGTAAAATATATTGACTCAAATTTACCATTAACATGAAGTACAATGTGTCACAAGAAAACATTCTATGAATGGCCTGGATAAGTAAAAGCGTTCCAAAGTTATTACCACATGAAGTGACACAGGTCAGATTTGCAAAATTAGGCCTGGTCAGGAAGGGGGTAAATGGCTCGGATGGGAAGTGGTTAAGTTTCCTAGAGAGAGGATCTATATGTGTGTGCAGGCCATGAGGGATTATATCCAGGAAAGTTTACAGAGGGCTCATATTGGACCCTCTGTGTCTCCAATTTGAGTTGGGCTTTTCTTTGTCAGTAAAAAAGATGGCGGACTCGGACCTTTTATCAATTCCAGAGCTGAAGACAATTACAGTGAAGAATCGACGCTCTTTACTGTTATCTCTGGACTGGTTTACCCAGGTTCTGGGGGCTCAGCAGTTTACTAATCTTGACCTCAGGGGGCTTATAGTATCATTCATATTAAGGAAGGGGGTGAGTACAGACAGCGTTTAGTGTTGAATATCTGGTCTTGCCTTTTGGGTTAAGCAATGTTCCTCCATCTTCCAGAGAATGTATCGGGAGGTTCGTGGTCGTATATCTTGATGATATATTGCTCTATTCTCCAGACTCAGCGCTCCTCATACAAGATGTCAGGATGGTGTCACAGATACCTCATAATATACATTTTTATATAAATCTAGAAGTATGTGGAGCTCAGGAGGAGACCTTCCCAGGTATATTCTTACCTCACGGGCATTTGGATGGACTCTGCCAGGGTCCAAGCCATTGTGGATCGGGTCTGGCCCTCTGTCCTCTCTGATGGCATTACAATGCTTTTTTGTATTCAGTAACTATTAATGCAAATTCATAAAAATCTTTTGGGAATAGCCAAGCAGAGCGGATACATAATGAATGTACAGGGAATGAGGCTCGGGCAAGGTGGCTGGAGGACTGTGCCAGCGATGGGACCACTATAGATAAGACAACATGTCTGGACCATTAGCAAAAGTGAGCCACGTAGATTTGTATCTACGAAAGGATCTAAATTCCATAAGACTTGTTCCTCCAACCGAGCCTCATGACCAACATTTCACAGCCAGTGAGAAACTGGAGGGGGCTCAGTTTGTCTCCAATACGAGGGATCATAGCCTTGTAATTGAAACCACAGGGCTTTAATTGTGGAAGTACTGGACGGTAGGAGGTTGAGGGAGAGAGTTGTGGGAGTCGTCTGAGGTGCGGAGTTTTCACTGTAGACCAGTAAGGCTTAAATAAGTCACATTGCCACCAAATACGCAAAAAGGAGCCGTTCTGTCCCAAACATCTCCAACACGTGGCTGGTCGATAGTGAGGAGAGCCGTGGTGGTTCTCTACCATCTACTGACCAACTAACAAGACGTCTCTTCCATCGTCACACAGCGCGAGGCGCCATAGTAATATTTGTACAATGGAGACAATGACGTGTAATTCTTTCTTCTATTCTTTAACATATGGAAGAGCAGCGGCACCCGGAGGAGTAAGCCGTATTTTATATATTTTAGACACGAGTTTAGGGATCGGAGCGCTGATCCTGAGAGGTTTAGTCTTCTGTAAACTGAGGGGGTGGAGAAGAGTGTGTATGGCTTCCCTTCTACAGGTGGGCGCTAATGTGCTGCTATATCCCTAGTCTCAGTGACTTTCCATCCCCTGAAGATTGGATCTGTAATAAACCATTGGGCTTGTCCACGCTTGGCCACAAGTTTAGACCCCATGTTCCATGTAGATACACCGTATGTTGGGGCGAGAGGTAAGCTTTAGAAGCTTCTAAAATTAAGCCGGTGGGTACGTTTTTTCCTCTGAACCATGAGCTCTGTGACAGTCCTGACAGGGACGGACTGGGGAAAAATACTAAAAGTGGCCCCTTTTGTAATTAGGTCCAAATTGGTGGAAGGCAGGGCCAGCAATGCCACATTGTGGACATTATACCACCCAACAGAGCCAAATACCACAGTCCATCACAAAATACATCCCCAAAAACTTCCACTGGCCAGCCATGAGGAGGACGCAGGCGGCTCTCTGGGCATCGGCCCACCAGGAACTTTCCCTGTAAGGTCTATGGCCAGTCCGCCCCTGGGTTCCTGAGATGTCTCCAGTATGGTTATACTGGTTAGGAGCTCCACCAGTTCTGTATTCCTCTGAGATTTTGCATATGTCCCTAAAGAGATGAATTCTCCCCTGACCGCTGGTTTATGGGCTTCCAGAGGACGGCAGGGGATGTGTGAGGGCTGCCAATCTCAGAGAAGTGAGGTAAATAGGAAACCCGTTGGGTTGTGTTTGGACCTTTTAGGATACAAAGGGAGTGTAATGTCCCGCTCATAGCCACGCCCCTGCGGAACTCGTGTTGGGGGCTGCATAGTGCCACGTCTGTATTGTGTTATGTGATTGGTCGCCTGCTTTCTGTCATTAGAATACTTCTCCACCACTTCCTGTATTTCCTCGTTCTGGCCGCGGTATGGTCTGTGGGATGTGTGATCGACCATTGTAACGGTATATCATTGTATACAGATGAAGTATTTTACGGACACAGGCGGCGGTGTGCATTTCTTTTCTGTATTGGAGGTTGCGGCTTTCGGCTGCACCTGCGCGGATTGATTGTTGCGTGGCGCCCAAGTTTCATAGCGGAATATATACATAAACCTGTAACTCCTAGGCAGGCTCGATGGGCTTCTATGGCAGGTTGTTGGAATAGGGGATAACTATCAGATCAGTGGTTCCCCACCAAGCACAAGAAAGGGGGCCTGGTACCCCCTGTACCCGCCCTGCAAGAACAGATCGGCCGGTTCCACATGGGCACGCCCGCTCCATCCATTTCTGTGCAGAACGCCCATAGAAATGTAGGACCCCCAGTATCTCTGTGTCAGTCTCTCTGCTTGTCCCCTCCCTTCTCTGATTGTAGCCCCTCCCCCTCCTCTCTCTGTAGACTTCTATGTTATCTTCACAGATCTGAGCAGTGTCTGATGAGATATATTACAAAGTTTATTATAATCACCCGGTCTAATTATGTTCCATCCCATGATTTACTTTACATGGTGTTTGATGACGTCTGTACTTGCGTCCAATACTAAATGAAACAGGAAGAAATGCTACAAATAATCTCTCTTCTGTTTGTAGTCTGTAACCATGGAGACACAATGCTTTGCATGGGAGCTGCAAACTCATCACAGAATGGAGATTTAAAACTAAACCATTTTCAAAGTTACCTCATTTTGTTTCATAATGAACACATTGTAGCAATAAGAAGACTGGTGGTGATGGTGTCTGCAGCCTTCAGTAGAGTCCGGCCACGAGGCCTAGGCTGCTGCTTCACTCACCCGCCCATTATCTTCTCATTTATATAGCTGCATTGTGTTGTGTAGGTGCGAGGCTCGTGGGTGTGAGCAGCATTGTGAAAGATCAGCTCATGTGGTTTGCAGGTTGATGTAGGTGACACTTTGCAGCTTCTGAGGTTGGAAACTTTTGTCTTCAACAGTCTTGTTCTTCCTGTGCTGCTGATCATGATGGTGATTACATACATGAGGCGTGTGAAAGGTTTCCCAGCAGAGCATTGTTCTGCCGTGTCACTCTGCTGTGTACAACTATGTATGATGAAGCCCCTCACTCATCCTCCGGTGGGGGTCTAAGTCTGTGCACCCCCCTTAGTCATCCTCCGGTGGGGAGTGGGGAAATCTAATAGTCTACATGGTCCTACATAGTAAACAGATGGTCGTGATACCACTAACCCATAAAACTATATAAATGTGGGATCACTGTAATCGTACTGACCCAGAGAATGAAGGGAACAGGTCAGTTTTATCTCATAGGGGGATGCTGTAAATACAAAACCCATAAAACTATATAAATGTGGTATCACTGTAATCGTACTGACCCCGAAAATGAAGACAACAGGTCAGTTTTATCTCATAGGGAACATTGTAAAAACAAAACCTATAAAACTATATAAATGTGGTATCACTGTAATTGTACTGACCTGGAGAATGAAGAGAACAGGTCAGTTTTATCTCATAGGGAACATTGTAAAAACAAAACCTATAAAACTATATAAATGTGGTATCACTGTAATCGTACTGACCGGAGAATGAAGAGAACAGGACAGTTTTATCTCATAGGGAACACTGTAAAAACAAAACCCCTAAAACTATATAAATGTGGTATCACTGTAATCGTACTGACCCGGAGAATGAAGAGAACAGGACAGTTTTATCTCATAGAGAACACTGTAAAAACAAAACCTATAAAACTACATAAATGTGGTATCACTGTAATCGTACTGACCCGGAGAATGAA
Source organism: Rhinella marina (assembly GCA_900303285.1). Lineage (NCBI taxonomy): Eukaryota > Metazoa > Chordata > Amphibia > Anura > Bufonidae > Rhinella > Rhinella marina. The sequence continues at coordinate 17,335 of ONZH01008467.1, forward strand.
GAGAACAGGTCAGTTTTATCTCATAGGGAACACTGTAAAAACAAAACCCATAAAACTATATAAATGTGGTATCACTGTAATTGTACTGACCTGGAGAATGAAGAGAACAGGTCAGTTTTATCTCATAGGGAACACTGTAAAAACAAAAACCCATAAACTATATAAATGTGGTATCACTGTAATCGTACTGACCCGGAGAATGAAGAGAACAGGTCAGTTTTATCTCATAGGGAACACTGTAAAAACAAAACCCATAAAACTATATAAATGTGGTATCACTGTAATCGTACTGACCCGGAGAATGAAGAGAACAGGTCAGTTTTATCTCATAGGGAACATTGTAAAAACAAAACCTATAAAACTATATAAATGTGGTATCACTGTAATCGTACTGACCGGAGAATGAAGAGAACAGGTCAGTTTTATCTCATAGGGAACGCTGTAAGAACAAAAACCCATAAAACTATATAAATGTGGTATCACTGTAATCATACTGACCGGAGAATGAAGAGAACAGGACAGTTTTATCTCATAGGGAACACTGTAAAAACAAAACCCCTAAAACTATATAAATGTGGTATCACTGTAATCGTACTGACCCGGAGAATGAAGAGAACAGGACAGTTTTATCTCATAGAGAACACTGTAAAAACAAAACCTATAAAACTATATAAATGTGGTATCACTGTAATCGTACTGACCCGGAGAATGAAGAGAACAGATCAGTTTTATCTCATAGGGAACACTGTAAAAACAAAACCCATAAAACTATATAAATGTGGTATCACTGTAATCGTACTGACCTGGAGAATGAAGAGAACAGGTCCGTTTTATCTCATAGAGAACACTGTAAAAACAAAACCCATAAAACTATATAAATGTGGTATCACTGTAATCGTACTGACCGGGAGAATGAAGAGAACAGGTCAGTTTTATCTCATAGAGAACACTGTAAAAACAAAACCCATAAAACTATATAAATGTGGTATCACTGTAATAGTACTGACCGGGAGAATGAAGAGAACAGGTCAGTTTTATCTCATAGGGAACATTGTAAAAACAAAACCTATAAAACTATATAAATGTGGTATCACTGTAATCGTTCTGACCGGAGAATGAAGAGAACAGGTCAGTTTTATCTCATAGGGAACATTGTAAAAACAAAACCCATAAAACTATATAAATGTGGTATCACTGTAATCGTACTAACCCGGAGAATGAAGAGAACAGATCAGTTTTATCTCATAGTGAACACTGTAAAAACAAAACCCATAAAAGTATATAAATGTGGTATCACTGTAATCGTACTGACCTGGAGAATGAAGAGAACAGGTCAGTTTTATCTCATAGGGAACACTGTAAAAACAAAACCCATAAAACTATATAAATGTGGTATCACTGTAATCGTTCTGACCGGAGAATGAAGAGAACAGGTCAGTTTTATCTCATAGGGAACACTGTAAAAACAAAACCCATAAAACTATATAAATGTGGTATCACTGTAATCGTACTGACCGGAGAATGAATAGAACAGGTCAGTTTTATCTCATAGGGAACACTGTAAAAACAAAACCCATAAAACTGTGATGTCATTTTGTGTTGTTGTTTTTTTTCAATTCCACCCCATATGGAATTTTTTTTCTCCAGCTTCACATTACATTGTATGGAATATTACACAGTGCTGTTAGAAAGTCCAACTTGCCCTGCAAAAAAACAAATCCTCATACCACTATGTAAATGGAAAAATATAAAAGTTATGGTTCCATGAAGGCAGTGACTGAAATATGCAAAATGAGTAAAGGGTCTGAAGACTTATGTCAATGTGAGATTTTAGCTTTTCCTTTTCAATAAATTAGTAAAGATTCCTAACCTTCTGTTCTCACTTTCTCATTATGGAGTATTGAGGGCAAAATGATGGGGGAACTGATAACACAAGGAGAGAGAGAACAAAATGTGAGGAAGGTGGGAGGGTGTGAAGACTTTCTAAATGCACTGGACATTGGTATTAAACCTAAAGATAATCAAAAAAGTTACAAATCCCCAATAAAATAGCTGTCCCGTTATCCTGCAGTGACTACAATCCTGTTCACCAACACGGCTCAAGGGCCTATTATAAAAATAAAAGCCATAGGTGAATAGCCCTTGTAGAGATGTATAAGGCAACTCTGCAGAAGATGGGAGTGGTAGTGGCTGATGATGAAGTGTTGTGTCAGGGTTTACTCCCCCAGGCTGTCCGGTATTATGTGAGTTGGGGTCTGTTCTGGTGGGATCTCTGTACACTAGTGGTGATCGAGCACCAAAGTGCTCGGGTGCTCTGGTGCTCGGGTAGAACACTAGGTGATGCTCGCGTTCTCTACAGACACCAGAGCATAATGGAAGTCAATGGGAAAACCCGAGCAGTAAACCAGGCACCGCCTGCTCTGAAGAGGGGAGGTCGTCTGGGTCACAGGAAAAGGTGAGAAAATGGTGGAAACACCACAGAAATGGTTTGGGAACAGCATGGGGAGGATGTCTGGATGTATCTTGGACTCCAAAGTCGTTGCTGGGAACAATGTTGTCTGAGTATTACGCCACTTTTACGGAATGACAATAATACGCACAAAACCGAAGATAAAATCAATTTTAGAGGAAAAAATGTTTTTAAACATTCTTTACTGTATATTTACTTGTATATAAAGTGCAAGGGCTGCCAAATATTACAAGGAAGAGGCGGATACAACCGGTACATCATATAAAGGAGGGCCTCATTCACATTGTGGTATAATTGTGGGACTCCGACACTCATAAAGCCTATGTACTAAGGGGAAGGGCTGCCAAATATTACAAGGAAGAGGCCGATACAACCGGTACATCATATAAAGGAGGGCCTCATTCACATTGTGGTATAATTGTGGGACTCCGACACTCATAAAGCCTATGTACTAAGGGGAAGGGCTGCCAAATATTACAAGGATCAGGCACTCCAATACACCCTTTATTACACATGAAGGAGGGCATCACACACACCTGTGAAAAATGATCATTGATGGCCTGCTGGTGACCCTCCAAAACATTGGGAGCAAAGAGCAGCTGGTGACCGTCTAAAACATTAGGGGCGAATGCCTGCTGCTGAGCTGACCATGTACAACATTAGAGACGAGGGCGGCCTAATAAGCTGTTTCATATGATGGAGGAAGAGGAGGAGAAGAGGAAGGGGTACATGATAATACAGTGTATTCAATACACCCTAAAAGCCTGATTTAAGGTTCCTTCATGTTCAGCCGCTTTCCTCTGGTGGAGTAGAGAAGTCAGGGGCAATCCAGGCCTTGTTCATTTAGATAAGCGTCAACCTGTCAGCATTGTCAGTTGACAGGCGGATGCACTTATCAGTAATTATGCCCCCAGTGGCACTAAATACCCGCTCAGACAAATCGCTGGCGGCAGGGCAGGCCAGCACCTCCAAGGTGTAGAGCGCCAGTTCATGCCACGTGTCCAGCTTAGACACCCAATAATTATACGGCACAGAGGGATCGCTGAGGACGTTGACACGGTCAGCTACGTACTCCTTTACCATCTTCTCTAAAACTTTTCCCTCCTTGTCACACTAGTCCGCTCATCAGGGTGAGGCTGCTGGCGGGGTGTCATAAAACTGTCCCAGGCCTTGGAGAGTGTCGCCCTGCCTTTGTTAGAACTGCTGTGTGTTCCCCTCGTCTCCCCTCCTCGGGTGGCCAAGGAACTACTTACTCTGCCGCCAGCGTTGTCAGATGGAAATTTTTGGAGCAATTTTTCGACAAGGGCCTTCTGGTATTGCACCATTTTACTTGTCCTCTCCACCACAGGAATGAGAGATGAGAAGTTCTCTTTGTAGCGGGGGTCGAGAAGGGTGAACAACCAGTAATCCGTGTTGGCTAACATGTGTATAACACGAGGGTCACGGGAAAGACAGCCTAGCATGAAGTCAGCCATGTGTGCCAGAGTCCCAACAGACAAGGCTTCACTCTCCCCACCAGGAGCATGACTCTCAATATCCTCCTCCTCCTCTTCAGCCCATCCACACCGAAGAGATGGAGTAAACTTGCTATGGGTACTACCCTGTGTAGCGGGGGCAACCGTCTTCTCCTCCTCCAATTCGCGCTGAGAAGACGAATCAAGGGTGCTCTGGCTATCACCCTGTGTAGGGTCTTCCCCCATCTCCACCTCTTCCACACGCAGAGCATCAGCCTTTATTGTGAGCAGTGAGTTTTTTAGTAGACACAGAAGTGGGATGGTTACGCTGATAATGGCATTATCGCCGCTCACCATCTGTGTAGATTCATCAAAGTTGCGTAAAACCTCACAGAGGTCAGACATCAATGTCCACTCGTGGCTTCTAAAGAGCGGAAGCTGACTAGAAAGGCACCGACCGTGTTGCAGCTGGTATTCTACTACTGCCCTCTGCTGCTCACAAAGCCTGCCCAACATGTGTAAGGTGGAGTTCCATCGCGTGCTCAGGTTGCACAGCAGTCGGTGAGCCGGCAACCACAAGCGCTGCTGCAGGGTTGCCAGGCCGGCTGAAGCTGTAGGTGACTTTCAGAAATGGGCGCACAGGCGACGCACCTTCACCAGTAGCTGAGGCAAATGTTTTCAGAAACTGCTGCACCACTAAGTTGTAGGTATGTGTGGGAGGTTGGCCAGCTCCAAAGCCGCCACCAAGTTGAGGCCGTTATCAGACACAACCATGCCTGGCTATAGGTTGACTGGCAAGAGCCACAGCTCAGCCTGTTCCCTTATGCCCTGCCACAGTTCTGCGGCGGTGTGCTGTTTGTCACCTAGGCAAATAAGCTTCAGCACGGCCTGTTGCCGCTTACCGACTGCTGTGCTACACTGCTTCCAGCTACTGACTGAGGTCTGAGTGGTGCTGCAAGATGGCAATTCTGCATGGGAAGAAGTGGAGGAGGAGGTGGAGGAAGAGAAGGAGGGGTTGCAGCCACTACTATAGGTGGCAGTGGAAATCTGGATGGAAGTAGGGCCTGCAATCCTCGGCATGGGTAGCACCTGTGCCATCCCAGGGTACGACTCGCTCCCAGCCTCCACAACGTTCACCCAGTGTGCCGTCAGGGAAATGTAGCGTCCCTGGCCACAAGTGCTTGTCCATGTGTCAGTTGTTAAGTGGACCTTGCCAGTAAGGCAGGGACGGCACACCAGGGAAAATAGTGGCGGCTGGGGACTGCGTAACAAGGGACAGCCGCCGCCATCAGGCTGCGAAAAGCCTCAGTGTCCACAAGCCTAAACGTTTCCAGGGCCAGCAATTTGGAAAGTTGCGCGTTTAGTGCTATGGCCTGTGGGTGGGTGGCAGGGTATTTGCGCTTGCGTTCAAATGCCAGGGGTAAGCACATCTGTACGCTGCGCTGGGACACAGAAGTGGATGTGCTCGCTGATGGTGCTTGCAGAAGATCCAGGTGCAGGGCGGGAAGCATCTTGGCCTGAGTCTTGGACAGGGGATTGGCCAACACGTAACACAAGGGAAGA